>JARJLE010000587.1:0-25862 GCA_029289555.1 Mycena latifolia | reverse complement strand
ACAGCATCTGCACACAACTCTTTCATGTCATCTCGATTCTTTCGCACTTCTGCACACTCCAAATGAGACCCGTTTCTGGCAGGAACAATGTATGATCTACTGACCTCAACAGTCTCCAACAGGAATACTGTGGTTCCAAATACACCCTTCGCATATGGAAATGGGAGGGATTCTGCACCAGCAGAAATTGCCTTGGCATTCAAGATCAGGGCTGGAAGCCAGTCTGAGCCGGCCGAAGGGGGAGGTTTGAATGTTCGCAGCGGAACCCTGGTCCCTGTCGAGCGAGCTGGATACATTGTGGGGACTAGCCGGACATGGTGGCAGCAAAAGGGAGAGACCTCCGATCCCAGGCTGTTTTAATCAGATGACACACGTCTTTGCTCCATCTCTCTCGTTATCTCTGGCTTTATAAAAATTAAACATGTCGAAAGGCTTTCCGAGGCTTTTATTCCTCTTTTGGAACTTTTGGACCAGGGCTTGGACAATCAAACAGCGACATGTGTAGTGGCGCTGGTTTGAACTAATTGCATTGATGTAAGCCCGGTAGCTTTTCCCTCCGTCTGGGCTTTCCCACAGGGTTTACCGGCGAGCTTTGAGAGGTTTTGAGGCACCCGCAGCGTAGATAGATTTAGTTAAATTTCTGGTACTTACTTGTCGGGGATTCGGTTGATTGGATATTTATTCGGGGGCCACGTGGCCGTGCTCCTGTCTTCTCAATGCCAGTTGCTGTGCCCTTGTCCTCTCGCTTGTGCTCTGTTTCTCTACTTCCCGGCTTGTTTCCCGTACACGGAGCTACTGTAACCGCACCGTGACAGTTTGCCACAACCCCGCTTACGAGCTGAGTATTTTTGCAATATTCTTGCTTCTTGCCCGCTTTCCACCCTTCTTCCTTTTCCCCCGCTTCTTTTATTCCACATCTGGTTCGTAATACCTTCAATGGATCGACAAGGACCCCTGGTGGACTTCGGACTCGAATTGGGATACCAACGGCTCCTCTCACTACGGTACCTCTCCTTACGACGGCCTAGACTCCTCCGTCGTCCGAGGCCCTCCTCTGGCAGATGCTTATTGGAATTTGCCAGAAGTCGGCCGAGGCGTGCAAGGTCCAGATGAAGCAGCAGGAGACCAACCAGGCGATCAACTGCGCTTCACGGCAACGCTCTCGGCAACCTTCCTTTTTTGGCTCCCGCTCCCGCCAGTGCCGCTGTCGGGCCCAATAGTACTTTCATGCCCGCTGTCGTGGCCGCTGTCCCCGCTCCTGGTCCCACTCTTGCCGCTCCCGTGGAACAAACCCAAACCCAAACCCAAATCCGACTCTTCTAGTCCTCTGGCTCTGCGCAAGCCTGGGAGGGACGTCAGCATGCGTCTATGACCTTGCTTATACACGACTCGAACCGCACGAATGAATAGCGCAGGGCCGAAGCTTTGGACCACATTGACGGAATTCTCCTTGGTTTATATCTCAGTGCCAGACTGCCACGACATCCCAATTTGGGAGCCCTGTCGTGACAGTCTGGGCTATAGGACCAGGTGCGCGTCAGTCTGTACGTCCACGTCCTCTCGCCCCTCCGGCGCATGCTCCCCGAGTTCGTCGCGGAGATCTTCGCCTTTGCCGTGCTCTCCGACCCCGGTGGCGCCCATGCAGCATCGCGCGCGAAGTGGCGCGTGGCGCAGGTGTGCCGGCGCTGGCGCGCCATCTGTGTGTCGCTGCCCCGGCTGTGGCGGACATCGACATCCACTTTTGCGCGGAGCACGGATCCGCTGCGACGTATCCTGCGTCTGTCCTCCAGCTTCAGCTCGAACGATCGGCGCCCTTGCCGCTGCGCGTCACCTTCGACTGTGATACGAGCCCGAGAGTCAAGTTTCCGCACCTCGAGCACCAGGCACGCCTTCTGCGGCTGCTTGTCGTGCACTGCGCCCGCTTTGCGATGTTGAAGATCCGAGGGTGCGACTCACTGCTCGTCGAGCTCGCTCGTGTGCAGAGACGCATCCCCATCTTGGAGAGCTCGACATAAATACGCTGGGCCTGCGCCGCCTTCGTGAACCACAACCCGGGTCGCTAAACTGCGCCATCACGCTCGATCCCGCGCGGCTGTAGACGTACGCCGGGTGGAATACGTGGCGTGGACGGGCCATGCCGCCGTCCTGCGGCGCTCCGCGGCGTCCCTCGTCGCGTGCAGCCTGGACACGCGCGACGTCGCGCCCTGGCCCGAAATCGCGCTCCCGGCGCTCCGCCGCGTCTGCGTGTACCGCGCCGCGTGCCTCCCCTTCCTCTCCCCGCCGGCGCTCGAGGAGTCGTCCTCGCCGGGAATACCTCCGCCGTGCCGCCCTTCCTCCGGCAGTCCCCCGCCCTCAGAAAACTCGTGCTATACCGCCCGCGCGCCAGCGTCGCCGCCTTCCTCCACGAGACGCCCGCGCTGGGGGCCCTCCACCTCGCCCGCGCCGACGCGGAGCTCAACCGCGTCGTCGCGCGCCTGCGCGCCGCCCCCGGCCTCGCGCCCTACCTGCGCGCACTTGCTGTCGAAGCCGGCCTGGAGTTCGCAGCCGCCGCCTTCCTCGACATGCTCGAGGCACGACGCAGCCTCGAGTCGGTCGTTCTGTCCTCCGATCTGCCCGAGCCCGACGGGTGCGACGCTGCCCGACTCGCGAAGCTGCGCGCCGCGGGGCTGCGGGTCTCGATCCGTTCGCGCAAGGAGTTTGAGTTGACAACGTGGTTCCCCCAGGGTCTTTATCTGGAGACGTTCAGTTGGGACTGCTAAGTACGTCCGAAATTCCGCTTGGATTATTCCACGACTGATTCGAATTTGTGCGCACCAGGATTTTCTTTTTGCTTACAGTATTCGCACGACAAGGTCACGATTGTATTTCTCATCGCATTGTAGACGGCTTCCTGCGTAATGACTCTATTCTTATTTTCCCTGGACACTGGCATCTTGGGATAAATTAAAGCTCAAGTCGCGAGCGCATGCTTATTTTTCGCTTTCTCTTCTTGGTTAAATGGACTGTCCGAGCACCGAAGACGACATGCTAATGACTTTTAAGGCCGGGGCTATATTGGAATCGGCACGAACGTGCGACATAGAAGGGCCCGTAGGATTCTTTCCGCCTTGATTCCGCGGCCCATGGGAAACAAATCTTGAAATAACTCTGACCAAATTTCCTCAAGT
The DNA here is from genome assembly GCA_029289555.1 of Mycena latifolia. Taxonomy (NCBI): domain Eukaryota; kingdom Fungi; phylum Basidiomycota; class Agaricomycetes; order Agaricales; family Mycenaceae; genus Mycena; species Mycena latifolia. Next base: position 22,695 of record JARJLE010000587.1, on the reverse strand, counting down.
CATGCGGACAGTGATTCACCTTGGCTTGTCTAATTCCCCTTTGACTCTATTAGGCGACCTCTGAGTGCTAAGGCGCTCTATGGCAATTCTCGACACATATCAAGCTGCCGCAGATTTGCTCGACAAGAGAAGCCGCGAGCGAATGCTTATTTTTCGCTTTCTCTCTTTAGTTAATGGACGGCCCGAGCACCGAAGTCATCTGCTCGAAGCTCCCGCAAGATTCCGAGTCCATTCCAAGGTCTATATGACTAACAAAATTCGAAATAGCTCTGTCTAAACTCAAGTCATGCGGACCGTGACTCTCATCTTCTAAATAAACCCGGGCCGCCAATTCCACCCCTGCTCGCCTTCTCCTCGGACCTCGACCGGTTGGTACCATCCCCTCGGCCAAGTAACGCATCTATTCGGCCAACGACGGATCCTTGAAAGAGCTATAAGGTCTAGCAGCGCCTCTTCCCGTTCCCCATCACCAACTACCGTCGCTGCGAACTCAATGCCCCTCGCTCTGTACTACGTCGCCGCATTGGCGGGAAGTGCAGTTCTCATCTGGTTTTTGGGCCTGCCGAGCCGGCGAAGAGGCGCTATGCTGCCTCCGGGGCCGCCAGGAGATCCAGTTCTCGGGCATCTACGCTATATGCCTTCCGCTCAACCCGCTCTGGTATTCCACGAATGGGCCAAAAATTACGGTTCGGTCGATTCCCCTCCACCAAAATTGCCTTTAATAATTGACCTTTGGCTCTTTGCTAGGCGATGTGATGCACCTCCAAGTGCTCGGACGCTCTATGATAATTCTCGACACATATCAAGCTGCCGTGGATTTGCTCGACAAGAGAAGCGTGAATTACAGCGACAGGCCGAAGTTTACGCTTTATGAACTGTGAGTCCAATCGTTGGGTCGAGGACGAACCAAAACACAAGACTTGGCAGGCTTGGATGGACTCCATCGCTTACGTTCCTCCAATACGGAAAGCAGTGGGCGAAACACAGGCAAATGCACCACTCATACTTGAATCGCCACAACGCCGAAAACTTCAAGCCCATACAAACTCTGGAGGCGCGAACACTCATGCGAAATCTCGTCCAGTGCGCACCGGATAAATACAACAGTTATTTGAGCAGGTGACTGTACTGCAGCTTGATCAGAGACACGTTGACTACCTTTATCGTAGGTTTGCGACAGGCGTGATAACCCAGATCGTTGCGGGCCATCGAATCACTTCGGACGACGACTCTTTCTTCACATGTCTCGAATAATTTTCGAGACTATGGGTAAGACGGGACCTCCTGGAAGTAGCCCACTCGACTTTTTCCCCGTCCGTGAGTGGATGGTTTGATTGATGTGAGCCTACCCCCATTGATGGTATGGTACCAGTACGATACTTTCCTAGCTGGTTCCCTGGAGCGAGCCATGTGGGCATTGCGAAGAGGTGGCGATCGACCGTGCGGGAGTTACATGACTATCCTGTGCGCACAGTGAAGAAACAGAAGGCAAGCTCCAGGTGTTTGCTATATTGGATTCTCCTCGATTTAAACACCCTGCAGGAAACCGAAACCGCTGCTCCGTCGTTTATCCTAGCGCAATTGGAAGAAATGGGAGACAACGAGGATGAGAACGATCTGAAAGGCGCTGCGGCCACTATGTTTGCAGCGGGGGAAGCGACGGTTGGATGCTCTCTCAATCCGCGGAAACTGACTCAGATTTTCGGTGTTAGACCTGGACTACGCTGACCGTGTTTATCCTCGCGATGATTCATTACCCAGAATGCCAGATCAAAGCCCAGATGGAAATCGATTCCGTCGTCGGTGACTTGCGCCTTCCTGAATTTGAGGATCGGGATAATCTTCCATTTGTGGAGTGCATCTTGCACGAGGTTTTGCGGTGAGTCAAAGGTTCCGCTAGTTCATCTTTGTCTGACTATTAGGGCAACCATTGAGGTGGATTCCGGCGCTACCCTTAGGTTGCATACGGCTTATAGCCAACCCGCTCGTCATTCACTAACTAATGTATTCCAAGGCGTGCCACACCGCGCGATGGAAGACGACATCTACCGTGGAATGCTGATACCGAAAGGCTCCCTGGTCCTCCCCAACGTGAAGTACATCTTCCATCGCTCAGTTGAGGGTTGCAGCTCACATATTTCAGAGCAATGTCCCTTGATGAAACCACGTATTCCGATCCAACTTCTTTCTACCCGGAGCGGTATCTTCCACAGCCGGCTGGGAACGGAGAGCCTCACTTTGACCACATCGCGTTTGGCTTTGGCCGCAGGTCTGTTTCATCACATCCTTCCGGGATGCTCTGATGTATTGTAAACAATAAGAGTCTGTACTGGGCGGCATGTCGCGGACCACAGTATCTGGATTGCCATCGCCACCTTTTTGGCATCGTGCACAGTCACCAATGCGATGGATGAACACGGAAAGATTGTTGTCCCCGAAAAAGCCATTGGCGACGGATTTGGGAGGCAAGTAGTGTATCTTGCTAGTCTTCTTATATACTAACATGTGAACAAGCCATGCGAGTGACATCCGCTGTGTCATTTCCCCAAGGTCTCTGCACGCCAGAGCCCTCATCCTCGACGCCTCTGTCTGACCTCGGTTTGTTCCCGGAATCCTCTTTCGACCAAGTTGGAACTAAAGAAGGAAAATTGGAAGACTGACCCTACTACAGTATGCCAATGTCAACTCCCGCTGTATGTTTTTCCAGAAGGTGCCTTACTGTAAACGTCACCATTGTGACCGTTTATTTCCTTCCGAGGGGAAACCCCAACGCCAGGTTCGTCAGTTCCTCGCTATGACCTGTTGAGTGCCGGGCTGGGCAGGATCCACTCGTGACTATTTTTGTTTGATTCACCAACAACTTGAAGATGCAAGTGCTGGTTTCACTTTTTCAAGTCATGTTCGAATGATTCCGGTATCAGCATGAAAAAAAAGTACTTCTGGCAAGGTGACGATAGCAAGAGATTTTGCGCAAGTTTCGTAACGCACTGATGTTACTGATTATACACTTTTGACTTTCCGCCTCCCATCAAATTCCCAAATTCGGGAATAATTATCGGCAGCTCGGCACCCGATCAAAGTGATGAAATTGGGCCGCCGAGCAATTGACAAGGATGGCGCCGCCTCCAAGCTGCCTCTCCCTCTGTCAGTTGCCTCCAGCATGCAATGCTCGTTTCTGTGTGCACTTCGTTGCCGCTTTCATCGGGCGGGAAGTGCGCTTGTGGCGTGCTCACTTAAATTGAAGTGGAACTTGTGATTTTCAAATTTTATTCGTGGCAGTGCCACGCGTGGCTTGCCTGGGTTTGCAACTTGAAAGTTTTCACTGAAGTGTACTACTATTCATATATTGCCTTGAACTGGATATGTTTATGTCCGTGCTCCTGCAGCAGTGCAAAGTTTCCCACAAGTTCCTGCCTTTGATGCCGTGCCGAGCCTTGCCGAAAATAATTCCTATATCTGGGAACTTGATCGGAGGCGGAAAGTGCACAAGTCTGATTATACTGATCGCGGGACGGAAATTCGATCTTCAAACGATGTATAGGGTTAGGGTTCTCCAACCCCTCTCTCTCTCGATGTCGAATTCCGACTCTGGGATACAATACTCTTGGGCAGTGGTTCAACCATCCCCGAGCCATTCTGTTCGTTATCTCGGCTCGCCACTGGCTACCTCAGCGGCCAAGCGCCTTCCATGCGGCAGATATTTGGCGGTCATTGTGGACCCCAAGCCAGGCTCTGACGGGTTCGCTGCCGGGAACCTCGTCCAATCAGCATCCCATCGGCCGCTTCCAGACACCTATCTTCCCATTTCACCGTGCAAAATGGGTTCCCGCGAGCCCCTGGTACCCGACTTCGACTGGCCCTTCGGAGAATGCATCATAAACACCGGCAAATTCTTTCTATTCCATGTTGTTCGAGTCAGAGGCCAGAACACATCACAGTTCTCACTGTCTAAAGAGGCCGCTCTGCATTTCTCTTCGGTTCGCCGCAAGGATTGGCACGAAGAGCAGTGGGCGGCCGTCCACCGGCGGAGGGCAGCGCAAAAGGCTGATGGTGCTCCCGACGACGTTTCACAATGGACGAGTTTCAGCGTCAAGAGTACCGCCGTTCCAGCAATGCCGGGCGAATTTTTCTCTCCGATTGGCGTACATGCCCTCGTTACCTATGATATTCTGTCTCTGAAGGACATTCTCCTCTCCAGTCAGTGTTTCGAGGACGCGCGGGCAATCAACAGGTAGTCTCGCTCTGCTTGACAGGATAACAGCCGCTGATCATTCGATTAGAATAAGAGCTCGCTTCTCGCGTCCGGCTACAGAAAGGACGATAGTGTGGAACATGAATCAGGTACGTTTTCACGAACTTTGTGAGCGAAATCTGAGTCACACGAAGGCTGCGTGCGCATCTGTATTTCCTCCGGTTGAAGACGGGGTTCCAGAATTCCACCCTGCCCTGATTGAATTTTCCGCGAACATTGAAAGGCCCCACAGTCCTGATCGAGTGGAAGAGGTCCCCCAACCGACTTCGACATCTGCAGAGGATGCGCCCGATGATGACGATTGGGGGGTGGGATATTTTTATCCCGAGCAAAGCACATCTCGCCCCCCACCGCCGTTTGATTCTCCCGCTCTTCAAATAATTTACTTGGATGTTTATGGGACTCTTATCGTATGCTCTTGTTTTGAAGGATGAAGCTGTAATTGACGGCAGCACTAGGACAGCGAGTCGGGCATATTCGACGCCCTACAGCCACTTCTATCCCGCTCTCTGCGCCGACTGGAGCGCCGCGAAGCCCTCACGCTCTACTTTGAAAGCGAAATAGACGCTAAGCAGCGCCTGCCTAGCGCCACCTACCCGCAAATCCTCACCCATGCGCATGAGGACATGGCTGCGCGGCTGGGCCTGGCCGCCGCCCCAGCCGAGGCCGCCTCGTTCGCTTCGTCCCTCGCCAGTTGGGCACTCATCGATGGGGCGGCCTGGTGTCTCAATACCCTAAGACATTATATCCCCTTCCTCAAGCTCGTTGCACTCTGCGACGTCCCCCACGAAACCCTTCGCGATGCGTCCGCGTTCGCCACCCTGGCGCCCTACTTCGCTGAGGTGTTCACTTGGGACGCAGCGCGGGCGTACAGGCCCGACGCCAACGCTTTTAATCCCGTGTTACAGTATCACGACGCCATGGGCATCCCCCGGGAGCAGCGGTGCTTCCTTTCGAACAGCCTCCTCCGCGATCTCGAGCCTGCGGTCGAGTTGGGCATCCCCACGGTGTGGATGCGCTTCCCCGCGAGCCTCGCGGGAGGCTCCCCGTCGGCGGAGGGTTCTACTTCCTGGGCGGTGTGCGCGGATTTTCCTGATCTCGTCTTCCGCATTCTCCAGGCGAAGGGTGCTATCCCTCGATAGATCAAACTTGACACAGAAATAGCGCAGGAAGATGGGAGAGGGTGATGATGATGGATGCGGATGGTCATGCGGGTACAAGATGTTCTCAACCCTTCACGAGAAGGAAAACCGACAGCGAAGATCTTCGGGACTGAAACCGTTTCGGGCAGCGCAACATGGAAGGATACGGTGTATTGCGTTACCCACGCCCCTGTTAATACTTGAATTACGTCTCAAGCAATCAGTTAAACTTAATGCCTCTGCCGAATTTTTTGATCTACCCCGCACAACTCGTGCGACGATTGAACACAAGCTACCCATTTACGTCCAAAAATATCTTCAAAGTGACTCTATCAGCCCAGCTCGGACGGAGCGAAACGAGAGCCTACTTACTTTATCAAGCCGTTCCAAGTTGGCTTAAATTGTTCGAATGCGACTTTCCCCCTCACGTGCATTTTAGGCATCGCTGCTCGAACGAATCCGGTGAACTGTGTGTAGGACTCTTCGTGATGCTGGAGTCTCCACCGAATGCGGGGAACGGCCGGATGGGACAAGAGGTACTTCTCCAGTGCGGCCGGCAACGTGAACACACGGGCGGAGAAGTCCGGCTCAGGGCTCATCGGGGTGGGGCAAAAGGTGACGATTATCTCGTTGATCGTAGCCGGCTTGGAGTGGGCGTCGGAGGCAAGGATGCGAGAAATGATGTCGATGAAGCATGGTGCCATTTGCTGAGAAAAGTGCAGTACGATTTCAAGAGAGCGCAGAGCCGGAAGAGCGGGAAATTGCCGGCGAAAGCGTAAGTGTGCAGCATTGAGGCCTATTGGAACGAAAATACGAATATCAGTAAGTGTGGGCGGGACGAGGATGAAGAAACGCACGTGTGCAGTCCAAGCGAATGTGTTGCAGCGTGCGTGCCGTGGCCCAGATCATGCTCATGCCGTCTCCGAGCACGATGGACAAGCGGCACAGGTTCGCTGTGTGGGCTGCAAATTGTGGGCGAGTTAACAGGGTAGAGACGCTTGTAGATTGAGGATCGAGGAGCAAAGACTCGATAGAGGATGAGGGGGGCGGGCCATCAGCGAGGGACCCATCGACAGCTTCCTCGATATAGGTTTGGAAGAAGGATAGCATGGGGACGGACACGATAAGATGATGGAACACAGTGCGCGGAATGTCCTTGATGATGGAAAGGCGTAGCGAGCGCAGGCTTTGCCGTGTAATAAAATCAAGGAGAGCGGAGGAAAGTTTCGGGTTAAGGTCAGCCCAACGGGCATCGGGATATACCCCAGTGACAATACATTCCTGCACTGCTGTCAGTTTGGCGAGCACCAACTGGAGACTTTGAATTTCCGACGGGTTGTGGTGGTGCGAGGGCGGAAGCTTGATTTTCAAGTATTTGATGTATGCCACGATGTGAGGTGATTCTGCGAGCAGCGTACACACGGTGCTGTCCAGGTGGCCGTTCAGCGTCAACGAGCTAAGGAGAATGCGCTGGCTTGCCCCTCGGAAGCTGGAGGACACGACGGAGCAGGCCTTCAGGCAGTCCTTGTCGTCCACTTCGGAAACGATGGCGTCGATGAGCTCCTGGGGGATTCGCGTCGAGAGTGACGTCGACTGGGGGACCAGGGCTACGCCATCTGTTTGTATTCCCGTGTCCAGGAGCTCCCGAACAGCCGGTGGCGGTGGTTGCGCATCTATCGCCTCTTGTACGCTCATTTCACGACCCACTGCTATTCCTTCGCGCCTTCCGTGTTCCTTCCCGAAGGAAATGCCCGTCTCCCGACCTCTTTTCCACCCAGCGTCCCATCCGTTATGGAGTGCGAGCGATAGAATGTCTGCCCAGGTACCATCGGCATCATTCGCGGCAATGAATTCTTGCGTGACAGGATCCAATGAAGCCATAAAGTTATCGAGAATGGACTGCCAAGGAAGCCGCTGTAAAGTGTCTGCCTTAGGCGACGAACTTGTCGAGGATTCCGTTGGAGCATGAGTGGTTTCGGCGTCATTCTCTGCTGGAGATGTCGGCATGACATCGGATGTCTCCAATTCACGCCTCTCTGCGCGTCTCTGCTTCTGCATTCTCTTCCTGTCATTCTTTTTCTGTTTCTTTTCCTCCTGAGTTCTGCCCTCCGTTGGAAGCCTCGTGGGCAGCATGGGCCAGTCACTCATGGGAGCAAATCAAGGAGAGCAAAACGGTAGTCGTCCGTCGATAAGTAGTAGCTGTCTGCGGGTACCGTCTGTCACTTGTAGAGCGAGTGTCGCTCGCTGGGCGAGGAGAATGATTGGCGCTTCAAAACAGTGGTCGGCAAATTCGCGGGATGTAGAGCAACGCAGTGCAAGAGCAGCCAGTATGGATTCCGGAAATGGAGGGGACCAACCGGCTAATGCCGGATCGGAGTTTAAAAAAGCAGCCGCTGTTCCGTCACGGTTTCCGTATCATGCCGGCACACAGCACTGCTTCTCTTTCAGCAGCTGACTTCCATTTCATACAGCATTGTACAGCTCAAGAGGCGGTGAGGAGGTACAAATAGCCCTTGCGAGAGCCTCTTGACGTCGACTTTCATCCCTAACGACCTCAAGTAGCCATGGAGCCTGTTCTGGAGGACGTTCCGACCTCAAGTAATGAAGCCCTTATCGCACTGCCGAGGTACATGCTCTCCAAAGTACGATCTTAGAAATTCATTTCATCTCAAGTCCTGCACATTTCTTTCAAAATGCCACGGGCTTCGGTATCGAGGGATCGCAGTTTATGAATGTGTCAGGAAATATCAACATACATCCATTGGTCGCGCCGTCTGCGGGTAAGTCTCATATTCAGAAGGCAAAACAAGTTCTCACCGGCCGCATCAGTTCGCGAACAATCAACTGGGGTGCGTATGGGCGTTGATTTATCGTTCGTGTTCACCTTCTTCTGTAGACTGGCACAGCAAATGCCTCCGTGGACTCATTGGGGGACGCATATACCGACAGCGGGAGTTATTGCAGCCAGTTGCTACGTCGCGGTCGCGGATTTCCTCTTTACGTACCTGGTCCTCAGCGAAATCTTCCTCGAGAGTACCAGAGGCAAGGTGTCGCCATTGGCGATGTCGGAAGAGTCACACCGGAAGGAATATTCGATTTTTTCTTCAACATTTACCTGGATGCAGATGATCCTATCAACGCGGAAAACGTCCCGGAAGGCTTTCACCCTTTGAAACGTTACGTTTCAAGAGATATTGTCCATCTGGATTTCGAGTCAGGAAGTCATGTTTCAACCCCTTCCGTCCAAAAGCAAGATCTCGGATCTTCCTCAAGGTATGTTGTCTGTGGATGTCCAGCTAGAGGCTTACCTTTCCGTTTGATAGCGAGTTTCCGGGGCTAAATTTTGCATTCAATTGCAATGCGCCCCAAGGAGCAGTCTTGGCAATTCCACATGGATCACAGCTCAAAAAACTAGAGAATATGGAACACATGCGACGATACGCAGCAAAAAATGCGGAGAGCTGGTACAAGTATGTCAACGGCGAGAGGGGACGCGGACTTGCTAATGGTGCTTTATATCTTGTCACTGGCTTTGAAAAGTCGCGATCGTGGGGTATGGCTGCGTTCCAGGAGGTTACAACGCCGACGGCTTTCCAGCTTTCATTGAACCCCACTCTTGGTGATAGATATCGTTGGACAGCTTCCGGCCCCGCGATCACGAAAGCCTCGGGATCCCTCCCAATTAACGACGGCCCTCTCAACCAGACGCTCTTCATACACGGATTATCGATTTCGCTGGGAACAGGTGTCTGGGGGCGACTTTTCAAAGGCGTTGAAGTTTGTCAAATCGTTGATTCACAATTGGGACGCGCCAACAACGAATTTGTCCCATATGCGTCCCAGGGATTTTTATTCTCCTGGTCCTTGGGTTTTCTGGGAGGGAACGGAGCACAAGGAGGGAAACAGTTGACAGGCCCAGGGGAGGATCCCAACGGGGTCATGGTGTCCGAGTTCCCTCCAACGTCACATGTGAGTTACTCCTACTACGTTCCTGCAACAGATCCAAAATTCAACTCCCTCAATCAGATTTTTCACCCATCCCAAGTGATTAATGCGTATCTTCTCGCACAGGTATCACTCTAATTAGTCTATATTTTTTTCAACATTAAACTCCATCCAGTTTCCAAATGCCACAGTTGTGATGAGCCATGACGATCACTGGCGTGATATTCTTCGATGCGTGGGTTTCAGGCTGATAGCCACTTTCCTTCTCTGACCTTCTTCAGGACGATGAGCTCGCAATGGGAAACCCCGTGATTCTGCTGCAACAGATATGTGATCAATGTGTAGCGATAGAAGACAATGGTGGGTCCCATTTCTGTAATTCGGTTTGAGTTAACCGTAACCCTAATTTTCAGGGACCATTTTTCTGGCGAAAAAAGACCCTGAAATCCGCAGCACAAGCAACAGCACCGGGCAACCTGTATTCCCCACGGGGATGGAACAAGCCTTGCACAGTCCTCCTCGATCCATATCCCCGAGTCCGAGTCCCAAGATCAACGCTGATAATAACATGTCTCGCCCGTCTTCCCCCGGGTCTGAGCTTGATGATTACACCAGCGACCACGCGGGTTTTCATGGCAAAAATACAGAGCGCCTAGTAAAACCAAAGAGCGTCGCAAGTCCTCGGCAACTACACGAACTCGAGCAAGAAAATGCTCGGCTTCTTGAGGAGAATGGCCAACTCCGCTCCACGCTTCCCGTGTCGATCTGGAGCAGCCGAGGAAACCCCACGACGTCGTTCAGTCACTCGCCCCCATCTGTCGTCGGCCCTTCCGTCTTACAGACGCAGTATCGAAGCCGTGGCTCGCCCGAGTCACTGTCCCCGTCCTCACCGTTTGCAACAACCACTTTCCCGGAGTCATTCCCTCCAACATCTACAAATTACGCACCACCAAGTGTAGTTCCAACCTATCCACCAGTCGACCCGCGGGAGGCCGAGATTCTTCGCCTCCGGAAACGTGTCCACGAGCTCGAGCAGTTAACCCAGCGCACGGAGGACAAGAGTCTGGAGTTAGGGTATACGGAACTTATAGAGCGCTTTCTATTTCCCACGTCGACTCCGGCGCCGGCAACCACCGGCTTCCAAGCATCTTGGAAGGCCCGCACCGACGCGCGCATCCGTCAATTCTGCGCGCTGAACCGTGCAGGCAACGCGCTCTGTGCGTGGCACGACTCTCGGCGCGAACGGCGGGTGTACCCGCCGCGGATGGCGCCGGACGGATACCTCAACTGCGGCTGCACCTACGAGGAAGCACTCTTTGAAGAGAGCCTTTCACGACACGGCGTGGGGAGCTACCTCCCTGGGGACACTGTGCGCATGGACCCTTCCCTCCGGAATCCACTCTTGAAGCTGCTGGAGAGGAGATTCGGCTACAAGGACGGCGACTTCGAGCGGGATCCGCATACCGGGGACTGGCTGCCCGGTGAAGGCCCTGCTGTCTGGGAGGCACAGATACAGCATGACGCCGGGGGGCCCAGTCGTCGGGCGCGACCCGCCCACCGTGATTGGATCCCTGGTGCGAGCCCTACTCTCTGGGATGCGCAGATCCAGGCGGAGGCGCTGATAAAGAAAGAGGAGGCCAATGACTCCATGGAATTTTAGACTGGTCTTCTGGCCGGTTTTCTGTTTGACTTGAAATCTCCAATATGCCATTACTAGGAAGTCTCGTTTTCCCTCTTCTCAGTCTCGGAATGAAATCTTAGTTTTATGGATCTGGCTGTTAAGAAGTTCTGTCGTCTGTTTATCTGTTGACTCTAGTTGAGGCACAATTGACTCGCAGATAGAGGGAGAGGAATGTATGCCCGCGGTGTTCCTAAAACAAGTGAAGGGAGGCAGGCTGGACACGTCCAGCTCGAGCAGCAGAGCAAAAGAAAAGAAAAGAAAAGAAGAGGGAGTGGTACAGAATATTCGGACGCGGGGAGTCGAACCCCGGACTGCAAGACTTACGGTGGCGGATCTCTTACAAACGCTCGCTGTGTTCCGTACACCACGTCCGATTATTGCTGTTTGCATAAATGTTGGCCAAACTGCCTTTTTGAGAAAACTATATGTTTTGCGCGTAAATCTTGTATCGGCCGTAGCTCACTCAATTCCCGGCATATCTACATGAAATAAAGTGTTTTTGGGCACTACTCATCCGTCCGCAGGTGCCCAGCACAAAATTAGAGCATTCCGTCAAGAAACAAAGGAAATCACAAAAAAAGCATAGGTTGCAGCAAAAGCAATATAACTCCGCAACGAGGTCAGATAATGACCAGCGGAAACTACTCATGGGTCCCGCTGGATCCTATGTGGGACTCCACAGAGAGATTTTAATAAAAAATACACATTAGGGTCGTCGTCGTCGCCATTCGCGTCTATCACCATGTGACAGACCGTGTTCGTCACTCTCTCCACATCCACCGCATTCTACCTGCCTCAAACCATGCCTAAAGGTGTCACAGTCGCTGAATCGATGTGCTGGACCGTCGTGCGCATGCTAGTATGCCGCAAATCCCCTCAGGAAATCCATGCCTTCACGGATGTCAGTCCTCGACAGCAACGCCGAATCTTCAAGCTCTGGCGCGAAACTTCTGAAGTCAAACGTCGGAAAGATGGCCCAGAATTGCAGGGACGACCTCGGAAACTCACCTCGCAAGATGTCGCTGTGCTTACCGCTTTCTCTGGTCCATTACTCTCAGATTACTCAAATCTATCAGTTTCTGCAAGGATCGGTCGATGAGACCTGTGACACCTACCTGGAAGAGCTTCAGGAGTCTCTAGGGTTTGTATGTGGTGCAGAAGCATCCCAGGCAACTATATGGCGGACGCTCCAGCGCAAGGGCTACCGCATGAAGAAGGTAGGATGACTTCATTAGCATTGGCTCCCTCTGACCATTTATGGGCCAGATCACACGGAAAGCCATCGAACGCAGTGTTCGGAAGAGGGCTGCATATACTGCCAAGATTGGGTGCCGATACAGCTCTGAGCAGCTTGTCTTTGTCGACGAGAGTGCGGCAGATCGGCGGACAACCTACAGAGGTTATGCTTGGGCTTTTGGTGGTAACCGAGCCGTCCGCAAGGCATTTTTTGTTCGAGGCCGAAGGTAAAAAGTTCCACATGTGTGTTGACGTTTTGCTCACCGCTTACAGGTACTCCATTCTCCCCGCGCTGTCGCTTGATGGCATTATTTCGGTGGACATCGTAGAAGGATCATTCAATAAAGTCCGCTTCGCGCGCTTCATTGATGGTCTTCTCGACCAGATGAACCCCTTCCCGGGACCGAATTCAGTCATCGTGATGGATAACTGTCGCATTCACAAGTGCCCCGAAGTTTTGGACATGATCCTTGAGCGGTAGGCTCGCAATCTCACCGATTTCTATAATTAGATACTGATTTGTCGTAGGGGGATGCGGTACGAGTTCCTTCCGCCATACTCTCCAGATTACAACCCAATCGAGCTCGCCTTTTCCGCCATCAAAGCCCACATACGTCGGAATGGTGGTATTATTCGGGCCGCTATGTCTGATGCTGATGATGAAGATGTATACATCCAACTTATACAAGCCGTATATACAGTCAGCGCCGAGGACGCTGCTGGCTGGTTTCGTCATGCAGGCTACTAAATAGTATTGATTGAAGTAAATTAACTAGAAGAGGGACAATTTGAGAATGTAATTGTATAGTAAATTGATTTAGGTGTAGCGGGAGCCATTCTGAGCCTCCATACGCAAACGCTTCCTCTCCCGCTTCCGGATCAAACCTATGTCTGTGGTTGCGTACGCCAGCATTTTGGCAGCCGTCCCATGTGCCATCTCCGGAATAAGAGTCTTCAAATCATTGATTTTGAGGCTTTCGAGATCGACGATGCGGATGTACTTCTCGCGATCAAAGTCCGGAGCGTACTGAGAGAAATTATGGCCATCAGCACCCCGCGGTCCTTCGTCAAGCTCGGGAAGCCAGTTTCCAATGCGTGGAAAGAGCCGGCTGTCCTCTGCCATCTCGGGGGGGTCAGAGCTCGGCATATCGTCATAACGGCCGTGTCGGTTCATCGTTGACGGTTGTGGTGGTGTCTGGAACGGAGGCCACTGCCACGGGAATGGAGGATAACCGAATGGAGGCATGCCATGCATGGCATTAATGGGACCAGAGGCAGCCAGGGAAGCAGGGACAGCTGGAGGCGCGGCTTTGGCACTGGCAGCCGGCTTGTTACCTCCCACTTGAAGTTTCGGAGGTGGTGTTGTCGTCGATGGATAGCCGTTAGTCTAAATTGATTATCAATCGGTGCTGTCGACAAGGAAGAAATTGTGAATGTTACCATGAAGATTGCCCATGTCCCGAGGTCCTGCTTTGATAACTGGACATGACCTGTAACAAACTTTATGCAGCCATGTCCTCCGTGTTCGGTGCAGGCATTGGCCGCTTCAAGCTCTGCCACCCACTGTGGCAAGCTCTTCTTCTTCTTCTTCTTGCCGTCCGCATCGACAGATCCTGCAGAATCCTCGGAGTCCGAATCCCCAGCGCGCTTCTGCACATCAATGAGTCACAAGGTTGCGGTGTGAAGAAGAAAGCCTACCCGCTTCTTTTCCTTCACCGCTTTCTTAGATGCCGCTTTCCCTTTCCTGTTCGCAGCCTCGAGATCTTTGAGCTCAACAATGAACACCTTTTTAGAACGGGTTGTGGCAATTGTGTCCCGAGCAGACTTGACAAGCTCCATCAGATGAATACCGGTCGACAGATGGGAGTAGCTGTCTGAACGGAGCTGGGTGCTGAAGCGATACGTGACACGCACAGACTTCGGAGGTACCGACATGATGTCTGCAAGCTTGCTGACAAGGTCTTTATGCAGGATATCTGACATGACCGAGATCTTCTCCTCTGCACCCTCGAACGGAACAGAAAACTTGAGCTCAAAAGGCAGCTCCTCATCTGGGTGTTCTCGCGTCAGACAGTGCGGCTTGATTCATGACTGACTCACCATCAGATTCATCGCTCTGAGACTCCTCGTCGTCGTCGTCCTCATCCTCAAGACCGTCCTCTTGATTTGCCTCTTCGAGCTCATCTTTATCTTCCTCCAGCTCGTCATCTTCTTCAATCTCAAAGCCATCGGAGAAAATTGTCTCCTGACGTGCTGTACCTTTCTCAATCAAGAAGGCCTCCGTCTCAGAATGTTCCTCGTCCTCGGACATGGATGGTACAGGCCCAGGGGCTGCTACAAGCTTCTTCGCAGCATAGTACGCGTGCAAAGCAGTGCGGCGTTCCTTTTCAGAGAGCGGGGGAGGTGGGGTAATCTGGGGTGAAGGGTTCCTTAGCTCTGGACTGGCTGCTGGTGGAGTTGGTTCTAGAGGCTCAGGACTGGCCGCTTTGTCCTGGGGAGTCTTGGGCCCGATAATCCGCAATTTGACAGTGGGCCGGGGCTCCTTTGGCTCTTTAGTCTTCTTTTCCTTCGCCACCCGGGGCTCCTTCAGCTCCTTGGTCTTCCTTTCCTTTGCCTGGCGAGACTTCTTTGTTTTTTGCTGGTTTTTGTTGGCCGGCATGGTGATCGTATGAGGGTGAGTCACGATACGCGTCCAGTCACTGGTGTGACTGGACTTGGACGGCGACGGCAGGGGCACCCTTTCACCATGGGCCCAAAAACTCGCTGTACATATGCTCCCCAGATGTTGTAGAAGATCTCTAAACTTTCCTTGTGTCGATATCTGCCTGCATTCTTGAGTTATACAAGCAATTGTCCGAACTATGCTTTTTTTGGCAGGAATCTTATCTGTTGCTCGGATCCCTCTAATTTTGTGCTGGGCACCTGCGGACGGATGAGTAGTGCTCGAAAACACTTTATTTCATGTAGATATGCCGGGAATTGAGTGAGCTACGGCCGATACAAGATTTACGCGCAAAACATATAGTTTTCTCAAAAAGGCAGTTTGGCCAACATTTATGCAAACAGCAATAAGAACTTCCGGATAGTCAAACAACTCAACATCCACTCCGTGCTCGTCCCAATACGGCTGGTGAAAGAGCATTGGGGAGAATCGGAATTTAGGAATCGTCTGTTCGCCCTGGCGCTTCGAGGCTATTACGGTCTGTAGTGTGTTGTATACCTCTTGGAAGGTTTCGGGAGTGGGATTGGGAGACAGTGCGACAGTTCGAAGAAGAGGGAACGGCGGTGAAGCCGGGCCCAAGATCTGTTCGACAATGTGGGAGGTGAAGCATCCATTGACGAGCGTCAGGGACGCCAAAGTGGGGAAGAGCCGGAGCGGGGGAGGTGGTATCGGCTGAACGGCCTGGCGGATAGAGTTATCGTCTTCACATGCGCACGACCCGCTGTTGACGAAGGTGAGGGAAGTCAAAGCGGGGAAAGATGAGTCAGGGAGACTGTTGGAATCGAAGAGCACGCATATCTGGTCCCCATGGGTATAGTCCATAATAAGGTCCGTCAACGCAGGGGTGTCGAAGAGGCCGAGTACCGCCCGCAGGTGGAAAGCATTGGCGTCAGAATTAACAGCCAAGCGTAGGGTCTTGAGGGAGGGGATGATAACCCTGCGTTGTTGGCGGATGACCCAGAAGCTCGTGTCGACATATAAGCGAATCAATGTGGGGCATTGCAGGGTGAGGTCGAGAAAAACACTATTTCCAGTGGAGTCCATTATGGGGTCGCATCTCGAAATTTCTAGGTGCGTCAGAGAGGCCATCCACCGAGGCAGCGGGAACTGGGGTGTAAAGCCGACCGTTTTCAGAAATGTGAGCGCCTCGGGAGGGCCTGACGAGAACATATCGAGAGGGCGATTATCAATTTTGGCCTCGACTTCAATCTCTAAGCCCTGCAAAACGGGAGCGGCCGCATCCTGTAAGACGGCCAATATTGAAACAATTGAGCGCTCTGTGGCTCTGATACTCAATCGCGAAATCCTATGGGTATGGGGCAAAATGTGACTAAGCCGTTCCGCAATGAGGTCGAGCTTGGCGTCCATCCATGAAAGATCGCACAAATTTGCTCGGATTTTACATCCACCCGAACGTGCGAGGTATAGTTTCATCGTTTCTACCGACCCCTGGCGGATCAGGTTGGTCTCGAAGAACGACCAGAGTGTGGGCGCGCTTAGCACTGCGTCGCGGAAGCGACTGGAAACGTGGGACAGCGTCCATTCTGACTTGAAATCGTTGTTGGGAACGCGATCCTCCGATTGGCCGGCTGCGGCTATTTCTACGAGA
Source organism: Mycena latifolia (assembly GCA_029289555.1). Taxonomy (NCBI): domain Eukaryota; kingdom Fungi; phylum Basidiomycota; class Agaricomycetes; order Agaricales; family Mycenaceae; genus Mycena; species Mycena latifolia. Next base: position 6,108 of record JARJLE010000587.1, on the reverse strand, counting down.
AGCTCGTTTGGGAGGGAAAATATCGCGACCCGTGCAGGAATGTCGGGGATAGCGACTCTGGATTGGTTTTGCATGGTACCTTTTCCGGCGCGTTCATGTACCAAGGAGCGACAGTGAATGGCGAGAAAGGCAAGCAATGTATGCGCATGTTTCCGTCTACCACTCTAGATCTCTATCGACCTTCCTCAAGCCTCCCTCGCTTTCCATGAGTCGGCATGCGCCTCAAACTCCGTCGACGGCTTCATTGAGCTTTCATTTGGCTTTCATATGGATATCTTCGCCCTCCGGAGTCCGTTTGCCCGCCAAGAAATTTCCGTTCCTCCTACCATTCCGTACAAGTTGCGGCTGCGGTGTCTGACTTGGGCGCTTCAAACTTCAAGCTTCAAGTGCCATGTATTCGGCGCAATTTTGGAGCCAGCTGGGGCTACTCCACGTCCCCGTCTTCGTTACGATTCTTATTCAAGAGTTCGCACCCTCCCAGAGCGCATTACATTTTTGTCAAACAATGATACCTCAATCGAATCATTCTCCGTATACCACGGCTCGTCAATGCAATGAATCTATGAATCTTCTCAAGCATTTCTTTCACCCTCTGTTCCAGGTTTTGTTAGCAAGAAATAACCCATCGTCTTGCATATTCTGTACTTGACGAGACGCGCGACTGTCAAGCTCAAGGGCTTCCATTTCAACCTAAATTTCCCGCTATAGATAGGCAGAAACGTTTGCAAAAGCGGCTGACGGACTCGAATATCGCAAACATACGCGCAACACTCCCTTCACCTCTCTTGTCTCTTTACCACCACCATCCCTCATGTACACATTCTCTTCATCGCCCTCGGGCGTCCAATCTTTCCTCAACCCCCCGGGCGTCCACTCCCTCGCCTTCGGGCTTCCACTCCTTCCTCTGCCTTCAGGGCGTCCGCTCCTTACCCCCCTCCAACGTGCGGCTGACAGTCCCCCAGTGAGCACTATCTCCCTCTACCGCGTTCAGCGATGCGAATTCTGACCTCGCCTTATCAGCGGCGCGCGCAAATCGCGACCGTCCGTTATCTACGGCAACGCGTTCCTTGATCGCCCACCACCGTGTCGACCCTGCGACGCTCGACCCGTGCACCGCACCCCTCTCGACGCCGTCCATCATCAAGATAACGACGCCTGCTCGGCCACACATCGAGCGCATTGCCTCAAGACTTGCGTGACGCGTTCCTCGCCCCGACGACGCCCACCGCTTCGCCTGCGTCTTTCTCCATCCGTCGACCTCCTTCTTTCCATTCGGCGCGCCCTCCGTCGAGCCTGCGACGCCCACCGCCTCGTTCTTTTCGCCCGCCCGCCCCACCTCCCCCTCGACGCCGCCCTCCGTCGACACTGCGACGCCCAACCGCCTCGCCTCTACGTCCCGACCACCTCACCTCCCTCTCGACGCCGCCCCCCCCGTTGAGATTGTGGCACCGTCAGTCGACTGCACTCGACGGGCACCAGCTGCGGCAAGGCGCGCGGCGGCCCTTGATGGATAGACGGAGGGTCCGGCGCGAGCTAAGACGCATACCAGTCCCCCTCCCCCGATACCCCGTCGACCCCGCTATCTCGAGGTCGCCACCCGCTCTCGCCGCCGCCCCCGCCGAGCGCCAGTCGAGAGAGCTACACGGGTACCAGCTGCTTTGCGGAAGGAAGCGTCGCGCGGAGGGATGGATAGACGAGGGTCCGCTGGAACTAAGCCGCATCCAGGCCACCTCCCCCGACACCTCGTCGCCCCGGCATCCCGACGCCGACTCTCTTTCCTCGCCGCCGCTCCCCGTGTATTTTCTCAGCCGAGGACCCCACCAGAAGAGGACGAGACGGGCACCAGCGTCTTGCAGGATGGATGTGCCGTGTACAGGGATGGATAGACGGAGGTCCGTGGAGCTAAGACGTGTCAGTCCCCCTCCCCCGACGCCTCGTCGCCCCGGCATTCCTGGACCGTTACTTGCCTTGCCCGCTGAAGATGACGACGACGACGAGCACCACAACTCCCTCACCATCACCACCCCCGACTCCACTCCCGAGAGCACCACGGCGCGAAGACCAAGATGTGCAGCCGACAGGGACGCCTGGCCGACTCGCACGCCGCGGCACGTGGTGGATTCGACTCAGACCGACGCTGGCCCGCGGGGCGGACGCGCTTCGACGCGGGAAGCGATGGCTGAGCAGCTTTCGGCTGGAGTTGGTTTTGGTGCCAAGGGTGTTATGGTGGTTCGTCTTTCTCCCTTCTTTTATTGCTCGACACTTATTTCGCTTTCTTCAGCTCTTTCGTCGTCGTCTCCGCCCGTCTCGTCGTCTTTCCTCGGCGCTGACTGCCGCCCCACGCCCACCGGCAGCTCTGTTCTATCTGTTTTGGACGACTCCACAAAGGCCCTACCCTCCCTCACGCCCACGCTCGTTTCCCGTCGCTCCTTTATCCCACGCTCAGCGCACCCACGCCGCCAAGGCACCGCCCCCCACATTCCGGCGCTCTCTCTGCTGGTGCCTTTCCCGCCGCCGACGAAGCACCGTACCGTGCCCTTACCGCGCGCACGGACTGACGAAGAATTATTTATTATATCATGCTCCTGTTTGTATTACCATGCAATATTTATTGTCCTGGTTTGTCCAGCTGACTGCTTTGCGGTGTGAATTCTGAGTCCGCTCAATTCACCATCACTGCCAATGCACCTTCTTCGCCGCACCTCCCACCACCTTCATACTTGAGTCCTCGAAATGTGATTTAACGACCTTGGCTCTCTTTTCTTTTCACGCCTGCCACATGACCATGACAGCGACACGAGTGTATGCAAGTGCATTGAGCAGACTCGGACTCGGATCCGAATCAAAGCGCTGTAATATTGTGTACTCGCAATAGCAGCACCAAACGACAAGATGTGTATCCTGCGGACTTTGAGTAGTGTTCTGGGGGACGTGTGCAACTCATTTGTCCTACAATGTCAGAAGTAAGACCGCAGTGTTCCTATATAATATCACGCCAAATGTCAAGCACGAACAAGATCCCAGCGTGTGTCTGTCTCGAGTCGGTGCAAACAGAGCGACTTGTTCACAGCACAAACGGGACGACGATCCTGCGCTCGCGGGGATAGCGGTCACCGAACTTGTCGTGGTACCAGCGGTGGCCGCGGTAGGCACGCGGGAACATGAGAAGGACCTCCGCGAGGAGGAAGACCCACGGCGGGTGACAAGCGGGAGAAAAGCTGCAGCCGGACCGCTGAGTGGGTGGTGACGCTCGCCGAGAGACGCGGCCGCTGAAGAGAGTACCAGCGAAGAAAGACTGCGCCAACCGCGGGTCCGCTGCGAGCGCAAAGCCGAGCCATTCGAGCCACTCGCAGAAGTAGTTCGGGTACGAGACGAAGTTAAAGAGCAGCCCGTTAGGGATCGCATAGTGCTCCCCTTCCCCTCTCCTTTGGGCTTGTCCTTGGCATTCCGCCTGATGTTAAGCAGGATCTCGTCCGTGCATCACGTTACCCGCGAAGCCGAAGGCCCAGACGCGAGGCCGGCATAAAAGTATATGGGGGGAGCGGGCGATACGGGAAGAGATGAAGGAGCCCATGAGCGAGCCATTGAGGGTGTTGAACAGGACGGCAGAGAGGGGCACGATGAGGTGTGATTTGGAGCGGGAGGGCGTGCGCAGGGGGGAGACGAGCGCGCGATTGAGGTAGTGGATGAGGTACGCGCCGGCGAGTATGCTCTTCGGGCTCCCGACGGCGGGTGGACCCGCGTTTGGCCGCGGAAAAGAGCGTAGAGGAAAAAGATCGGGGAGACGAGCTCCATGACGATCCATGACTTGATGCCTGTGTAATAAGCGGTCACTACGGCACCAAGCAGAGAGCAGCCGAAGAATATGCACCATCTACGAGGAATATACTATGCTGGGAAGGCGTGAAGCGGCCAAAGGGCGCGTTAATGAAGAGCTGGGCCGGCGCGACGACAACGCTGCCGATTATAAACCATTTTCGGGGCCTGGTAAAGACATCAAGACCGCGGCAGACACGAAATTCGACGCGTACCATCGAGCAGGAGCTGCAGGTGTGCCGACGACAAACCAAACATGGTGGTGGTAGCGTCAGTCGTTATGGCGCGTTGTGGAGCCACCGTCGTCACTGAGCAGGTTGATACGAGGGGCGGCCAGCTGCTGCGAGCTTCGACCTCGGCCGGCGGTCTAGCCTTGATGTCTAGCCGAGACTAGCCGCAGCTCTGAATACGCCTCGGCTATCAAGCCGCTGAACGCAGTGTGTGTGGTCGTGTTTGGCGCCTATCTCTCGCTTTGGCCGCCGTTTTCGTGCTGTTTCGTAAATACTTACGGCACATGAATGCAATTAAATGTATTGCGCTGGAAAATACATCTGGTATCAAATCTATGTCCATTCCATCTTGTGTAAGTATATGTACCTCAATCAATGCCATGTGTCGCAGTCCGCCTGGAAATTTACAGCGGCAACTGAACCATCAAACAATGTGGATTCAAGGGCGTATGAGAGTTTTCACACTATTTGCTTCCTTAGGCAGGTCACCTTACTCAAAATCTTTTTTTTTTTTCGTTTTCGGACTCTTCACGCCTGTTTCGGTCCTCATGGTTTATCATAGATGACCTGCAGTTTCTGATACTATTTAGCAAGAGAACAGAGCAGTAAGAAAGAAACGCACCTTTCTCATGACCTCTTCCTTGACGCCCGAAAATTCGTGGGTATTGTCTAAAATGTACTGGGTCGGAATGGATGAGCGAACCAACAAGAAAATTGAAATCGAATTCGGACCTCCATGATTGATGTTCGAGTCATCATCATCATAGTAGGTAAGTGCATCCTCGAAGTAACTTTGTAAATGCTCTTGATACTCTCTGCCTCGGTTTCCTGCACCGCATATTAAACCAACGAAACAATTGCAACTTGGGACGGTTACCTGGCTTCGCTGGGCACTATACTCCTTGGTCGCATCCTTGATAAAACTGACGTAGAATGCCCAGCCCGATCTCTTAGCATTGATCTCCCTGTCGTTGAAATAGAACTGTAGATTGGGAGGGTTCGACATGAAGTTCATGTTGTAATGGTCCTTGGGGTCTCAAGATTGATGCACCAGGTTGGAACCTGACTTGGGTGTATTCGGCGGTGTCATCGAGCGACTTCGAGCCGTTGATCCAGAACCAGTGGCCGCTGTGCCACACCAAATTGCTGTTATCACTGGAGAATGATATTAGTTCGTATACTGTGGAGCACTTCGGTCCACACGTAGATTTCAGCCGAATGGTATTGGCTCTAGGGCTCTCGAGAATTTCATACACACCCTTCGGCACAATAGTTGCCATGTCTCGAACGAGACGAGGTCGCCTGGCTTAACCGCGCCCGCGAACCTCTCTCGGAGACGGTGGAAACCCAGGCCTCGAAGGTAGCAGCGATGTAGACTTCAGGCAAGACAAAATCGTCTCCCATAGCGAAGAGCAAGGCTTGATTACTCCACCGAATGTGTGCAGGGTATTATACGAAAAGTAGGTGGGAATTGACAGGCTCAGTCCGGGATGCCGCCGCATCCGAGTAGCGCATTCGATCTAAGGCTTGGTGTTAGTTCAATCGGAGAGCGCGAATGCAGGTCGCGGGTATACTTAGGACGCATTACCACTGGTTATAGGTTAGGCGATAGCACAAGAGGGCCGTTGGACTGATTCGGCGCAGAAACCCGTTTTAGTGTTGGAGTTCATCAGCCCTTTGTCATTAGAGCCGCCTGTCCAATCCGCCCTAGTTGCTCACGTTAACAATGTCGACGCATAAGCAAAAGCTTGATTCCAAAAGATGGATCCAAGTTCCATTGCGAAAGGTGGGCACAACAACTTGTCCCAGCGCATTGCATTATCGAATCTCTAGAACCTGTGTTTTGGGAGTAATAACCGCGTGCCACTTCATGGTTCGTCAATTGAGATAAATTGAATCCGAGATCTCTGCGAAATGGCACTTTTTTGGAACCCGGGCCCCCCGAACAAGCGAAATGGAGCCCCAAAGCTTGAACGAAGTGCAGAATGTTAAGCGCCATGATATCAGCTTGGGCGTAGAAATACTGAGCAATCTGAAGGGACAGCATGCGGGAAGCCGAACG
>JARJLE010000586.1:0-25965 GCA_029289555.1 Mycena latifolia | reverse complement strand
CCCTCCTCGACCATCTCGACGCCCAGGCCGACGCTGAGCCCGTCTCCTCCTCCGCCTCTGACGACTCGTCCCACGGCTCCCCCACGTCCCCTTCCACGCTCCAGACTTCAAAATGGCCCAGTTCTACCCCCGCGCGTCCTTCACCGCCTTCCCAAGCCACCCGCGCCCCTGCCCGCCCCCAGTCCTTCCGCGAGCCCCATCGGCCACCGCACAGCAGTTCTACCCCAGCAGGACCCCTTCGCGCCCCAGCTCACGTCCCCCGTCCTCCAGCCCTACGACCCCCGCGCAAGCTTCGACTTCAAGGCCCGTCCTACCCCCCACCCCCCGCAGACTACCCCCCCCCCGCCCCAGCCCTCCAAGCTCAATGGCTACGCCGCGCCGTACGTCAACGGCGCCGCCATGCACTCACAGACCCCGTATGGGCCCCACGTCCCCGCGATGGGCCTGAACGGCGCGGGCCTCCCCCCGCCCGCCATGCTCGGCAACATGCAAGGACATCTCCACCATCTTTGTCGTCGGCTTCCCTGAGGATATGCAGGTGAGTCACCGTCCACGTATCGTGTATGGATCGGCGCGCGGGCGTCGGTACCGTGGATATATGCGCATATATTCATGCATATGCGCATATATTCATAATAACGGCGCATATATGCGCATATAGTCGCTCATACACCTGCCACCCTTCATTCCTGCCACGCATGCGCGCATATAGCCTCTTATTCCTTCTCCAAACTTCGTATCTTCACAATACTGACTCTTCCTCTCAGGAACGCGAATTCCAAAACATGTTCACCTTCTCCCCGGCTTCGAAGCCGCAACCCAAGATCCCCGAACAAGGAGTAACACCAGCGTACGGCGCCGCGTACTCCTCCCGTGCCGGCGGGCCAGCAACAGCGCTCCCTCGCGGCGGCGGGGCCAGTACCAAACTCTAGGGCGCCGGCTCCAACGACCCATACCAACCTCGTCCACCGTCACCAGGGCGGCGTCGTCGCGACGCCGGGCGCGACGGCATCGCCTCGTGGCCCGCCGCGCCGCCATCGGACGACCCCCACGCAGCAGCAGCAGCAGGCGCAGTGTCGCAGGCCCAGGCCCAATCGCAAGGGGGCCACAGCCTGGACACTACGGCGCCGGCGCGGCGCGTTGCCCCCCGCGGAAGCAGATCATCGGTTCGCCAAGTTCCGCACGCGCGAGGAGGCGCTCGGCGCGCGGGACGTGCTCCAGGGACGCCGCGTCGACATCGACAAGGGCGCGGTGCTCAAGGCGGAGATGGCGAAGAAGAATCTGCACACGAAGCGCGGCGTCGGCCCGGTTGGCGGGGGCGGGATGAGCGTGAATGGAGGGAGTGGGGGTGGTGGAGGGGGAATGGGCATGGATAGGATGGGCATGCTCGGGGAGGTGTATGGCGAGGCACTGAGCCCGCGAGAGCGCGAGGCGGGGACGCTCGTCGCCATGGGCCTCCCCGGCGCCGCCGCGGCAGCGCAATCGCAAGCGCACCCCAACGCCGGCAGCGGCCTCCCGAACGGCACCCACGGCAGTATGGCCACGAACGGCGCGCGGATGGCGCAGTGGCGCGAGAGCCTGCAGCTCGAAGAAGAGGAGGTGGAGCGCGAGCGCGAACGCGAACGCCGGCAGGCGGGCATGCTGAGCGCGATGGGGCTGCGCGGCCCGCGCGAGCGCGCGGAGGACGGCGAGCGCCGGCGGCGCGGCGTGTTTGCAAACGCTGCGGCGCAACGTGAGGACGGGCCTGCGCCCGCGGCCGCGCCCGACTACGCGCCGGGCCCATGGGACCGGCGGCGCTCGCCGTCGCCGGACAACAACCACGGGTACGGCGGCGCGCCGTTTGCGGGCGAGGCGCCGCGCGCGTTCTCGTCGCCGCCGCCGCAGGGCGAGTACGGCCACCACCACTTTGGGTACGGCGGCCCCGGCGCGGGGCAGTACCCGCCGTTCATGAGCGGCCCGACGCATGCGCACCCGCACGAGGGGTACGGGATGCCGCCGCATGAGCAGGAGCAGCAACAGCAACATATGTTCCACCGCCAGGAGTACCACGAGACGCCGTACGAGGTGCCGCGCGCGCCGCCGCCGCAGCTGCAGCAGCACCGCCAAGAGCGCTCCGAGTCGAGCGCATCGGAGGGGAGCGCGAGCGAGCTGGAACGCGGGATGGCGCGGCTCGCGATGCACCAGAACCACGCCAGCAACAGCAGCAGCACCGGGCACGCGAGCCCCGCGCACACGAATCCGAGCAGCCACACGAATAGTAATAACGGCACGCCGCCGCACACGCACAGCAATGCGCCGATTGCGATCCCCGGGACGGGCAGCGCGGCCGGGAGCGCCGGCGGGAGCGGGGGCGGGTCGCCGCAGCTCGCGTCGCCCGCGAGCTCGGGCTCGGGCGCGGCGCGCGCGGTGGACCAGAACCCGCCGATCAACACGCTGTATGTGGGGAACCTCCCTGCGCTGGGCGCCGCGGGCGCCGGGGCCCCGACGATGGAGTACCTCGAGGGCGCGCTGCGGGAGCTGTTCAGCGCGTGCGCGGGCTTCCGGCAGATGTCGTTCCGCCCCAAGGGCAACGGGCCGATGTGCTTTGTTGAGGTGGGTTTCCTTCTTTCCCTTTCGCCTACCAAGTGAATACGTGTACTGACTTGTTTGTAGTTCGAAGACGTGGGCTTCGCGACCAAGACACTGAACGAGCTGTATGGGAACACGCTCGGGGGGCTGATCAAGGGCGGGGGGATCCGGCTGTCGTACAGCAAGAACCCGCTCGGCGTGCGCACGCCGACGAGTGCGAGTGGAGGCGCGGCGAGCATGCAGCAGCAACAGCAGCAGGGGCTGAACCTCCAGCAGCAGCAGCAGCAGCAGATGGGCATGCTGGCCGAAGCGGCGTTCCACCCGCGGCTGACGTCGCCGCCGCCCGGGCCGCCTGAGGCCTCTGCGCCGCGCTTCTTTGGGAGCAACGGGGGCGAGGGCACGGGCGGGGGCGTGTGGGGGAGGCGGTGGGAGAGCGAGCATCGGGGAGTGAGGGGGAGCGTGAGCGTCAACGGGGCGTCCTTCGCGCCGTTTTCGCCTGCGCTGCCTGAGCAGGCGGAGGCACAGTGACCGCCGCGTTCGACGCTGTATTTATTGGGAGCGATCGACCCCCCTCCTCCCTCATCATCACATCCATTCGGCTTTCGATCGCCGCCGCTATCCGTCTGTCTATTCGCCCACCACCGCCGCCGCCGCCACCCACTAGAGGCCGGCGCGCTTTATATTCGTCTTCATGCACCCGCACGCGCTTTTCTTCGTTCACGCACCGCACGCCCAGCCACGCCCACGCACTCGCAATGCCCCACACGCACGCATATATATTCCCCAGCCCGCACTCACTCGCAATAAATGAATGTCCACTGTGTACTACCCCAACCATCCATCCATCCATCCGCATGTTGTTGTGTTCACTGTCTTCTTGGTTTCCATCCATTCTGTTCTCTGGACGCCCGCCCTCTCTGTTTTCCCATGCCATTTGTTATTATATCTACCATTTGTTACCCTATATCTGCTACTTGCCATCTGTTATATCACCCATACCATCCCATCCTCATCTCACTCATCTCTCAATTATCTATCGCTCTATCTATGACCGCGCGCCGCCCCCGCCCGATATACGTCCGTTCGTAGTACGTTACTTACAGCTCATGCATACACCGCACGCGCATATCCAATCCATATTCCGTCGCCGTATCCATATCGATATCCACGTCCCGTCTGATTTCCCCTCCCCTGCTCGCGTACGTAACTAACTAACTTACTTGACATTGTTTCCCGCATGCGCACCCCCGCCCTGTCCATCCCGTTTTGTTTTTACTAGCTGCTGGAGAGGGTGCTATATATCTATATGTGGCATGACCGTGTCTGTACATGTATTATCGATGATGCAATGCGATTTTTGGATATGCTTGGATGTCGCGCGATGACTTGGAACGAGGCACGACAGAGGAATTGCCTAATGGGGGCGCGGGCGGTTGTTTTGGCCACTTTGTCCCAACGAACCGTTGATCCTCGCTGCTTTTTCCTTCCTCATCCCCATTCACGACAAATGGCCACCGCAGACTTCCGGCGGCAGCTCGTGCAGCTTGACGCGCAAATTGTGGAACAGCGGGCGCTTTTGAAGGAGCTCGAGCAGGACAGGGTGGATGTCGAGGACGAACTGCGGGCGACTGCGACTTTCCCCGTTGTAGAGCTCCCCGTCGAGATCACGACCGAGATTTTCGGATGGTGTCTTCCAATTCCCGAAACTCCCGCTTCCTGCGTTTATTATTTCCCCCACGTCAGGCAACAGATGCCGCGCGTTGTCCACAACAGAAGACTCGCCCCCCGTGCGCCTCTAGCCGTCGCCAGCGTCTGTCGGCGCTGGAGAAACATTGCCCTCTCGACCCCCAAACTCTGGTCACGGATCGAGTACTATTTTCCCAGATATAAATCTCCAGTATGCTTCCCAGTATTTCAAGATACCAGTACGAGAGGCAGACGAAATAATCGCCCTGTGGCTCAGCCGTGCCGGCTCTCTGCCCCTGTCGATTCACCTCCGCACGGATGCAGTTAACCTCCACACGGATGTAGTTAACCCCTTGGACGACTCGTCTACGCTAAATCGAGTGCGCGATCTTATCTATAGGTACTCCAACACCATACAGCATTTGGAGCTTCGTCTGTCAATTCAAATTATGCGACACTTGGACCTCGATTCATGCCGATTTCCTCTTCTGAGGAGCGTGTCCCTTGGGGTGGAGCAGGTCGACGACGACGACGATCCTGTGCATGTTTTCAGCGATGCACCCCTGCTTCATAAACTTTTTATCCCGACATATGGTGCAAATATACTTCCCTTTTACACCCTTCCTTGGTTGCAGTTAACCAAATTCGATGGCATGATATACTCCATGGATCTGTTCATCTCGGCTCCCAATCTCACTGAAGTGATCTGTGTTGTGACGAAATTATTGGATGAGCCGGCCTCTGTCATAACCCACACACATCTTCAATCTCTCACTTTGAAAGCGGCTGTGAATATGGACGGCAGTTGACATTCTGTGTCATTTGACGTTGCCCGTTCTTCAAACTTTGCACATTTCGGAAATGGAGGACACAACCTATCCCTCCCTTTCCGAATTCCTTTCTCGATCATTACCGCCTTTGGTCGCCCTCTTCATCAGGCTAGACAACGAGGAGTTTCGCGATTTGAAGGCTTGTTTCCGTCATGTCGTCCGAGCACTCGAGACCCTCGAATTGGAGGCGCCTTCCAAGAGGGCACTTCAGATTCTATATCGCACATTGATTTATTTCCCCCACCTTCACACCCTAGCTTTCTCCGACGTCCCCGAAATCGAGTATAAAGAACTGCTCCAGTTCTTACTTGCCAGCCCACAAATACGATCTTTCCGACTCTCTCGTTTCCCGGGTACTTTCCGGGATGACTGGATTTACCTTCCAAAATCAATTCATGATCGGACTATCAAGGCCCACTTCGCCGACTTGGCGAAGCGGGGAATGAATATTCATATCCCTACGGGATGGACAACTCACTTAGACCTCGTTGGGTAAGTCCCCGTCGTCGGAGAACATCTCAGTAATTAATTGAACCCAATCTTGCAGTGCAAATGTAACCCTGTAGGAGTCAGGTCGTTCGAAGATCATTTCAACCACATATGAGCGTGGATCGCAGCATTCAATTTAACTTCATATAATCTGGTTTTCTTTTGTGGACCTCTTATTCATTTATTTTGGGCCTTGGCTGCTTCGTTCCTTGTTTTCGACATCTAACGAAATCGGATTGTGCTTGTGCTGGTGACTTTGATGGAGGCTCGAATCCAGCCTTTCTATGGAGCAAGCTCGTCGATAGACATCAACACTTCCCACAGACAGACGGTCATCGGTCTAACTTTGACGCAAATTTTGGTGGCTTATCTGGGGATCTTTCCGACTTTTTTTATAAGTTAGGCACCTTGGATTCAACATTGTGCGCCGGATCCACCGAATACGATTACTTCACTGGAAATCTGGCCAGTTTGGCAAGCTTAAGGGAGGGAATGTGTATTCGTATCGGCACTGAGAAGAAAATTTATCTGGAACGGTACGTGTTGCTCCCATCTAATTTGAATGCCAGATGAAGTGAAGACAAGGAGAACTGTGCTGGATATGGATATCAATACCCAGGAGGGGTTCCGACGCTTGTCAATCAGTGGAACTTTCGTAAGTCTGAGAAAATGTGAGAAGGCCAGCTCGGTGAGCGCTTGGAAGCACTTTTTCAACGCCTTCCTGGTAGCGCATCATGTTGCTCTCGTTCCAATTCCGGTCTGGATCCCGGACCACACAATTGATCTCCCGGAGGGATGCTAGCGCGGCCAGTGCAGCATCGACCTCTGGGCAGAAGGTTTCTTGTTTTGGAGCATCATCTCCGATGACATAGACGTCGAGGTTCAGGACCTCAAGAGCAGGGAGTGAGTCTGGTAAACTCGCCGCACAGAACTGCAATGCCGCCCAGTCAACAACGCGTTTCAGGTTTGCCAGGGTTAGCACTCGTAGGGCACCAAGCCGGGGGAACTCGGGAGATTCTATGTCGCCTGTGCATCATATGAGGAGAATTCGTGAGAGGATGGAATATTGCGTACCTATCTCGTGAATCTTGAGATGGGTGAGTGTATCAGAACACAAGTGGAGTGCTTCGAGGCCGTCTGCATAAATCTCCATTTCGCGGAGATGGGTGATGAATCGCGATAACGCAGGGTTCAATAAGAAATCTCCGCTGTTATGCGGGGTAAGCATGACGAGGTGTTCCATAACATCCCCGCCGTTTTCGATAGCGAGGAGGAACTCTCCGTGAGGCTCCTGCTCGGAGGTCGACGAGTCCGCATGGACAGCCGTCTGTGTTTCAAGGAGATAGCTGCGGATGTAGACCTTCCGACAGAATGCAAACGCTGCTGCGACTATGGCAGGACTGACGGAGTCCCAGCTCCAGAACTTGACGTTTTGCATGGATGGTTGGGCAAATAGATCGGCGAGAGCAACGCGAACATTCGCAGGCATCGCGTTCACGGCCCCTTCCATCGAGAAGCGCTCGATTCTGGCGGGCTTCAAGATACGGAGAAAGACCTCCATCGCCGCCCATCCTTCTTTCCAGTACATGCTTCCAATATGAAGTTGGCGGACGGATGCGATCAAATGTGGCGAGGAAGAGAGAATGTCGGTGGCACGTCGAACACGTTCCATAGCCGGGCAACCCCCACCTCTAAAATTGTGTTCCACTGGGAAGGTCATCCGCCTGAATAGCAGACACTGAGCAGGGACACGGAAGATCTTCGAGGTGAGAGCGCATGCTCGGAGCGAAGCATCGGCTTCGTCGGCCAGGGAAACCGCGTCGTTGTCGCGGAGTGAAGCTTCATCGTCGACCTTGTCCAAGATCGCATTGAGGATCAAAGTGATCAGCTCTGGTGCCAGAGCGGCCATGAACGAGAACTGAGGCGGGTGAGAGGTGTGCCGACTTTGATGGCGATCATCTCAGCGGTCGGAACCGCGCGACGCACCTTCTTCAAGTTCTTGCAGCACGCGCCCTCGCTGTATTCCATCTGGCTCGTTTAGTCCTGCTTAGGAGCTTCAAGTCTCGTTCAAGCTGTCCTCATCTAATTAAGGATCCGAGTCACGAAATAATGGCCGCCGCCGACCTCCGTCTACGGCTTGCGCAGCTCGACGCGCAGATCGCGGAGCAAAAGCTGGCCCTGGACGTTCTTCAGCGTACTAGGCTCGACGTGGAGCATGAGCTGCATGCGACGGCGACTTTTCCCGTTTCGAAGTTGCCCGTCGAGCTCACGGCCGAGATTTTCCTCTGGTGCCTTCCAGCGCACGAGGACGCCTTTGAGGTTTTGCCCGACGTCGTGTGGGAGCAGATGTCGAGACTGAGTCCTCACGCGCCTCTGGCTCTCGCGAGCGTTTGTCGACGCTGGAGAGAGGTTGTGCTCTCCACTCCAACACTTTGGTCCCGGCTCGAATATCGTTTCTCAGAGGATGAAATCGAGGCACCAGAGACAGGCGAAGCAATAATGCAGTGGCTTGGCCGCGCGGAGTCTCAGCCTCTGTCGATCATCCTCCGCTGGCACCCAACCATTTCTGAATTGTATATTCCCACTCCGGTGCACAATCTCATCCACAGGCATTCCGACGCGATACAGCATTTGGGACTGGAGATGCCCCGTCGAACCATACAGCAGCTGGGCCTTGATTCCCGGCGGTTCCCTCTGCTGAGGAGCGCGCGCCTCTTCGAGTCGTTGGGCAACAATGACGCCCCAGTGCATGTTTTTACCGATGCACCGCTACTTCACATCCTTCATTCCAGCAACTCTCATCCTACGCTTCCCGCATACATCCTTCCTTGGTTGCAGTTGACCACATTCCACGGCCAGATAAACTCCATGGATCTGTTCGCGGTCGCTCCCAATCTCACTGAAGTAATCTGTTCTGTGGAGTATTTGGACAATAATCCTGGACCGGCTTCTATCATAACCCATCCACGCTAGCAATCTCTCACTCTGTCATTCGTTGACATTCTCCGTCATCTGACATTGCCTTCCCTTCAATCTTTGAACATTTCAGAAGTGAGCAACATGGCCTACTCCTCACTTTATCATTTCCTCTCTAGATCATCGCCGCGTTTGCTCGCTCTCTCCATCCGGCTAGACAACAGCAGTTTTTTCCAGTGCAAGGAGTGTTTCGATTGCGTCAGCCCCACACTCGAGACCCTCGAATTGGTCTCGCCTTCCGAAGACGCGCAACGGTTTCTATACCGGTACCATTCCACATTCAAACCCGCCGCTTTCCCACACCTCCATTCCGTGAGTTTCTTGAACCTCGTCGCAGTGGAATACATCGAACTGCTCGAGTTCTTGTACGACACACCAAATATCCGGTGTTTCCGGCTCTCCTGCGCTGGGGGCACACTGCTGGATGACAGGGTTCGGGCCAACAACACAAAAGGCAACGTTAACACCCATTTTTCTCGGCTGGCGGAGCGGGGGATGAACATCGACCTCTCAGCTGGCCGAAAGGCTTGTCTGAACCTCGTTGGGTATGTCTCGGCATTACGCTGTATATTTTCTTTCTCATCTGTAGGTTTTCAGATCTAATCCAGACGCATAATTTTCCTGTCTCGTACTAGCATTTGGCCGCGGTTCAATGTCTGGAATAATTTATGAGCATCGCTGGCTCGGGTTCTACCGGGGTCGCCAACTGTGGTTTGGGGGGACTTGCTAATTAAATTTCTTCACGTAAAGTCTTTGGGAAGTGCTTCACTCCCAAGCACCGTTAACTCCGGCTGTATTTTTCGAATTACAAGCTGCGTCGCCTGGAATGTCAAATTGATGATCGTCCGGGATGAAGGTTTGTTTAGTGGTCGCATCATCAGAGTCAACTTGCTCCCGAAGCAATTTAAATTGTTGATATGTGTCTATCGGGCCCTTTGCATCTTGTGTTTTAGCTGCCGCAGTGGCGGGAAGGTTACCCGGCGAAGGTGAGAGAGGTGTTCCGGACATGACATGATGTGCCTGTAAATTTACCACGAAACGGGTTGTTCATAGGCTCAACCTTTGGGACTGTTTAGGAGGTCATTTGAACTTCAAGGATGGGCGACATTGCGACTTGTTCAAGATTTGCCTAATCGGGGCGCGAGCGGTTGTTTGGTCGAGCTTACCATAGTCGGGATCATTATCTCGATCCTCTTTCTTTATGAACCAGCTATACTGATGGTTCAATGCTACAAAGGCATTGGATACAAAGCTCCGTTTAAGAAGAAATTTCGCTTTAAGCCCAGCGGATCGTTTTCTTTTTCCGTTCGAATTGTACCGAATTTCTCACGTAAGTTATTTGGGAACGTAACAGTCGAACGTGAGGTAATTACAGCACTTTAGAAATAAAGAGGGGTTATGCATGCATAAAGAACGAAGTAAAGAGAGAAGCTGTTTGAATCTACGAGGAATAGTAAGGCATAAACAATATCAAGTGCTGCCAAAGTTTCTACCTTGGTGGAACCGTGCCTGTCCTCATGCCATAGACTTGTATGCAGGGTCGCCCGGAACGTGTTGAACATGATCGATGTAAGTTTTTTGGGTCGTCCCAATGTGAATATTGATTCCCAGGCTCGCCAGTTGGGCTAGATGGTCGATAGCTTCATCATATCCTGCGCCAGCGCCAATGTTGGCGGAGAAACTGTCTTGAAGAAAGGCACCAGGAGGAGAGATGAGCCGGAAGGACTGGAACTTGGCGACTGCGGGACTAGTGGATCGTCTGTGCAAGAAGTCGACGAGCGCAACGTAATCTGTAACAATGGCATTTTCAAAATGCAAAGTTCGGAGTTGGGGAAGAGAATCAAAGGTGGAGTACTCTGAACCAAGATCAAAAACTTGGCGTTGATCTGGTTCATTCGGGGCGTAAAGCTCTAACCTTTTGAGTGTAGCAGCTACACAAGAAAAGCAACTATTCCAGCCGGAGATCATGTCAGTTTGAACCGTCGCGGAGAGGGTGCGTAATGGGGGCGATGAGCGGGTGAGAAATGCGCAAAGTTTATCTGGGCTCCTGATACCGTTGTCGATGTATAGGAATTGGAGAGCTGGTAGGGTGAGGTATGGAAGTGGGTCATAGGTCATGGAGCTGAGTTTGGACACAGTGAGGGACTGCAGATTTGGATGGATAATGATTGAAGCTTGGATACGCAACCATCCTATAGAACACTTTACTTCGGTCAGGTTCGGAGCCATCACGAATAGGTCCAAGTTAAGTATTTCGCCTTCAAATTTCGTCAATTGCAGCCAAGGTGGCGTGTAGCAGGAGATTGGAGTCATGCCGAGAATAATGAGGTGGTGAAGCTGTGGAGCATTCCTGTAGATGTGCACAGGATTCGAGGGATCCGGCCAGGGCTCGAGATTATCGCTAATCGCTGCGCGTCGGAGGAGAGGGAATGCCACCGAATCTAAGCCTATCTGCTGTGTATAAGTTTGACTTGTTTCGAGTTCAGTGTACTCCAGTCTATGCGCGTAGCAGTGAATCACATCGCGCATGTGGCTACGAGTAAAAGGGCGGTCCTCTGCGAACTTTGCACTAAAGATTAGGGACAGAGGGCGGAGCGCGGCTCGTCCAAGCCATATGTCAATGAATCCCTCCACTGCCCCCGGTTCGGCGACGACTTCTTCGGCAATGAAATCAAAGCAAAGGGACAACGTCACCCAGAGTGCAGGTGTCCCAAGGGCGATATCTCTCCATGTCCGACAAACTCCTAGGAAGACCGTCGGCCCCTGCGATCTTAATCTCTCGGCGATGGATCACCTGTCTTCCCGCAACTGTTCTATCGATGGGAGGCAGAAAGAAAAGAGCTCCGCTGCGATTTCGGCAGGTAATGTCAAGACCGGAAAAGTCGAAGTGGCGTGAAGTTGGCGTTGTACGTCTGCTCTATCCCGCTGGAGCACATTCAGAGCCATCTCCTGTTTGAGGATTGCCGCGTCGATCTCTGCGAGACGTCTAAAGAGGGCGGCGGTGGACATTGTGGCTTGAAACGAAATTTGCCAGTGTGACGCGTAACGTCGGCCTTCTGTTTCTCGCCACCACATCTCGTAAATGGGCACTCATTCCAACAGACTCCGTAAAATTGTCGTCGAGACAACTGAAGAAATAGACCACTACAAATCGGCCCTTAAAAAGCTCCTGGCCGACGTCATCGCGCCCACATCCTGGGTGAGCCTGAGTGACTCATAAATTATGTGGATGGGGGGTTGTGCACCTGCGAGCGCAGGCTCGACATGGCGCCGCTCGCCTTTGTCGCCGCACCGGGTCTCGTTTCCCGCGACCATTAATATTGCTCGCTACAGGTGAATCAACGTCCGAAAAGGAAGAGCAAGGCGGACGACGCACCCGGGCCGCACCACAAGCTCCTCCTCGCCTCTCTCTTGCATCACCGCGCTGCTCACCTCGTCCTCCTCCACCTTTGCAGAGAGAGGCTAAAGAGCAACGGGTGCACGCGTTGCGGGGTCCGATGCACGTACTCGAGCAAGAAGCCCACAAGGGTGGGCACGAAGAAGCGTGGTATGCGCGTGCACCACCTCCTGCGCTCTAGTAGCTCGTGTGTATCGCGGAGGCTCGGGCACGCGATCATGCTGCAGTTCCTCAGCGGCGCCTTGGAGTCAAGCAGGTGGTCGCTGCACCCGCCGAGCGCGAGTCACTGGCGATCCGTCGCGAGGTGCCGACTGCAGTGCGAATGATGCCGAGTTTGGGCTGCACCGCGGCGACTTTGGGTCCGTCCATCTTGCTCGTCGCGGCCATCGGCCTTCTTGAGAGCAGAGAGTTTGGCAATGAGGTGCGCGGAAAGCTGAGGTATTCAGCGACATTGGTCGCTCGCCGCTTCTCGTCTTGGTCTTTTGCGGGCTGCAGTGGTCTTCTGAAAGACAAGAAGTAGTGGGCCGTCCAGAGATGAAAGGCAGTGGTCCTCCGCTAGTCCCAGGACGAATTCCTGCGTCAGTGGTCCATGTGGGAGGGAGAGCAAGAGGGATAGGGACATGCTGCCTGAATGGACATAACTTAAGCCATGTCCAAATCGGGCTATGTCTCCCGGGCCGGGCGCGGGACGGAAATGGAAAGTAAGCGGAGATGGATTTTGAGCAGAGGTCTTGGCAGAGGTTCAAAAGTCCAACGGAAATGCAATCTGGGCCATCTTATTATTTGTGCTATGCGAATAACGGGTCTAGCTCAAAATAATTTGCACCTGATCAACTCGCGTTCATCTGAGCGTCTAAATACTAGCGCTCGTCCTCCCCTTCGTCGACAAGCAAAATGACCACTGACAGAGGGTACAATTATTCCTTGTCGGTTGATAACAAAGGTCGTTCTGACGCGGGCTCGCCAGGTTTCTTGGAGTGACCCCGCCAATCGCGACGTCGGAATCCAATGAGCGAGAAAAAGAGGTCACCGTCACCCTCATGGAGGAGCTCAGACGCCAAAGTACGTTCGAGTCCGAGGAGGAAGCTCGCAGGAGGTGAGCGTCGTTCCCGCTGTCCACCCCCGCCGCCGTTCGTTCCCGCCAGGACGCCGATTCGCGTCCGAACACCCCAAGAACCACCCTCGCTCTCGGTGGCCTCTCAGATTGTCCCATTCAATAGGCACCGGCGAGATTTGTGTCTACTTTGCTTGCTTGGCCTGTCTTGTTTCCTGCTGCGGCTGGGTCCCACCCGGAACACCGACGCTGACGTGCGCTGTGGCGCTTCAATAGGGAGATCGTTCTGGGCCGCGTCGCTGCTTTGCTGAAAAAATTCGTGCGCACTGTGTCCATGTCGCGCGGGCTCTCGGATGCCATGGCGACTGCTGCCGGAGGCAAAATATTCACATTTGGCTCCTATCGCCTCGGCGTGCACGAGCCCGGGTCCCACATTGACACCCTGTGCGTCGTGCCCGAGCACATCTCGCGGGACGACTTTTTCGAGGTGTTTGAGCCAATGCTCATGGAGATGGAGGGCGTCTCGGAGGTGGCGGCGCGTCGGTCGACTATATATACACCCGCGGTGGTCTGATCTCTGCGTGCAGGGCGTCCCCGACGCATATGTGCCGATTATCAAAGCGAAAATATCTGGAATATGGCTGGATTTCCCGATGGCGCGGCTAGCGCTCTCCTCAATACCAGACGACCTGTCCCTCCGGGACGACACCCTTCTGCGGAATCTGGACGAACGATGTGTGCGGAGTTTAGGCGGTCTGTTTTATGCTTCGTTACGATTCGATCCTCATACTAACCCAAGGCTCCCGTGTAACGGACGAGATATTGCGACTAGTACCTAACGTGCAGGTCTTCCGAGATTCTCTGCGCTGTATAAAATTATGGGCTCAGCGTGCGTCCTTTCGTTCTCTGAATATACAGGATAATCATTTGGTCTAGGGAGGGCTATATATTCCAATGTTAACGGTTTTCTTGGCGGCGTAGCATGGACGGTGCTCGTCGCCCGAATATATCAGCTATACCCGAATGCTATTGCCGGCGCAATTGTCAGCCGGTTTTTTATAATAATGTATCGATGGTGAGTCAACCTTCTACTCCGTTTGGACCTCCCTCAATTCCTCTTGTGCAGGTCATGGCCACAGCCAGTCCTCTTAAAACAAATCGAGGAAGGGCCATTACAGGTCCGCATGTGGAATCCCAAGGTAATGAACGGCTCCTGTAGCGACGTTTAGTTTCTCATCAGTCCGCCTTAGCTCTATCCTGCGGATCGGTCACATAGGATGCCGATTATAACTCCCGCGTATCCCGCAATGTGCTCTACCCACAACGTGACGGCGTCGACTCAAATGATAATGATAGAAGAATTCAAGAAAGGTAACAGTCGATGGCTTGTCAATAGGCACTTACTGATATCGTTTCAGCTGCTGACATCGTTGACAAAGTAATTATCGGCAAGGCAGCCTGGTCGGAGCTCTTTGCCAAGCACGACTTCTTCCACAAATACCGGTATTACCTCCAGGTCATCGCGTCGACGGGCAACGCGGACCTGCAAATAAAGTGGTACGTGCCTAGCGTCCTGCTGTCGGTGTACCCTTTATAAAGGTGCTGACCACGTAGGGCGGGAACGGTGGAGTCTCGGATACGACAGCTGGTGATGAAGCTCGAGTACGTCGACTCAGTGACTTTGGCGCATCCTTTCATCAAAGGTTTCGAACAAATACTGTACTGCCTCACGGACGAGGAAGTACGGCTGGTGGCGCAGGGTGAAATATCCGACGCCGTCCTCACGCGCAAGAAGGAAGACATCGAAGGCAAGGAGGGCAGAGGCGTGGTATATTCAACAACTTTCTACATCGGCCTCCAAATAGAGCCCAAACAAGGTAATGAACGGCCATTCCTTTTTGCTCATATCCCGATTCTGATATGCCTTCCACAGCCAGCGCTGTCGGTCCCCGACGGCTGGACATCTCATATCCTATACAAGAGTTTACTCAACTCGTCAGGGTCTGGGAAAAGTTTGATGAATCGTCAATGAGTATTGTCGTGCAACATATCAAGAGGTCTGCAACGCGTTGGGGGCGTCACATCTGCTTGACTAATGACTGTTCTCTCCTCTTTTTCTCTGTGAAGCTCTGCGCTGCCAGACTACGTGTATGATGCAGGCGAGCGGCCCCAGAAATTTGTTCAGAAACGCGCCAAGGTGTGCTGATGTTTTGCATCCGGCTCTCATTCGCTCACCGTACGCGGGACTCGTCGCAAGAGGCCGAACAAATCGAGCAACACCTCCCTTTAGACGCCAACGACAAAACACCGACGGTCTGTCGTTCCGCATTGGGTTCTCAGGCGCGCTCATCTCGTTGCCTTTTTTGTTTCTGCACCGCAGGTCCTCCCATTCGACGTCCGACTCGCCAAAATCAAGCGAAAATGATGTGCCCATGTCGCTCTTGCCCGTGGTCGAAATGTCTGGCGCGTTCGCGCCAAAAGATTCGCTTGAGATCCGGTCATCGCAGTTGTTTTTCGCCGAGAACGTTGCTGTTGCCAAGGGCGCGCTGTCTGCGCAATAAACCTGGCGTCCCGGGTGCCTTACATCCGTCCGTCCTGTCTGTCGATGCCGCTGTGGATCTGCCCGCAAGCCGTTGATGGATCGCTTCTCTTCAAGGCAGCCTGTCCCTCCCTACGAATCTCTTTTTTTTTTTTTTTTGTGGAACGTTTAATAACAGGGGACGCCAGGGCTTCAACTATCATGCTTAGGCGCTCTCCTCGGTGCTATTTAGCGCTTGCGCGCTTCCATACACGTCGGACTGACATGGTTGTCCGTCTCCCACCCGTTAGTTGAGGCCTTGGACTTGGAACCCGGCCAGACAAAAATAACACCACCCGAGGAAATGCGTTGCCGCACTTGTGTCCGATATCCGCGACACAGGGTGTGGGCTCAACCTCATTGTCAACTCAAGGAGCCCGAAAGCCCCTATCACCGTCAACTCAGCCTATACCCGTTAAAACCTCGGCCTCCCATGTCCTATCCAATCTTTGAGGAGGTTATTCTCGTTCTTCAGGACCTTGCGCCAGGTCTTCTGCACTATCACTCTGTTTATCATTTTCTTGCCGTACTTCTTCTCGTTCGTCAACGCGCAATCAATTTTGAGTCTGTTGTTGATTGCTCTGATTCAGAGCCAGCGGTTGAGGATTTCGCGTTCTGAAGCCAGGTCTTTTTTCCTGAATCACCCTTTTACTGAGACAGAAAGCTGTTGTGACGCGACCGACGTGTTGTGACACTGGCGGGTTTTCTCTTCAAGCGCGACAGGCTCTGAGCTTTCTCGCTATCCCTCTCGTCTGGATCGAAGTATCTGGCTTCAAATAATATCGTACCAGAGGATCGGACCCTTTGAAATCTTCACCTACGTTTAGGCCCAAATGGGAAGTGCTACCTCAGCTGGGGCAATTCTTCCCGCAATTCAATTGTCTCCCTTAAAATCAGTCAAGACAGCCCGAAACGCCGACATAGGGGTCGATGGATTTATCCTTTGCAATGCTCCTCCAAGAATACTATTTTCTTGCAACTCCCTTCCGGTTCGAAACCCGAATAAGTATTGCACGATCACCAGCTAAAACTCGACACCTCGTACCTGTAATATTGTCCTAACCGGCAATTACCAAGTACCTGATGTACGATCTAAGCGGGTTGAGATTTCCAGGCGACGCTCTGCCAGGCTCAAATCCCTTGAGTCCTCGGCCAACGACGTTCCGCGGATCAAGCGATACGAGATGGTATTCCTTGGATTAATTCTTTGGCGAGGCCTGTCTTTGACACACATGGGAGTTGGAATCCCACTCCGAGGTGAAGCGTATTCACCCGAGGCCACTCAAGTACTTCGCATCCCACAGCACCATACTGTTCATCTCTAGTTTTTGATGTTTGCCTTGCGAATTTAGAGATGCGAACTTCTACTCGGGTCAACGAGCAGCCTCCGCATTTATAATTCGGCGAGTCTTATATCTGCAACCCCTGAGTTGCCGGTCGTCCCTCCCTCTACGATGATTAGCAAATTGGAACACGAACTCTTCGGACTTTTGGCTGACGCGCGGACGACAAATTCGTTGGCTCGTGAGTCTTTTATTCAAGGCCGTTCATAAATAATTTGACTCGTCTGTCTACCTGTCCAGTCGCGGCATTGACTATCGTCGTGTATTTTGGCTTCAATTGGGATGCAAACATAGAATTGACAACACCCTCCAGACTTGAACACATCGCCAATTTCGGAGATGAGGTTAACTAGGTTCTCCTACTTAGAAGTGATATGATATGCACTAACTTGAGGCCTTGGCAGGTCAACTTGGTGTGGAAAACGGATCTAAGTCTCTCCAATGTATTCTATGTGAGGGCTTTCCTGCCATTTAAATGTCAATTAAATCGGTTTTGAAGATATGGGTAGGATGCAACATTTTCCATGAATGAGTCAGAGAACTACGGCTATGTTTACTTGCTAGATTCGTTATTTCACCTTGCTGGTTCTATCGTGGGCATTCCAATTTAGTTATTTACCGAGTGTACGACTTACAAGAGCTCCTCCCAGTGTCGACCTTGTTTGTGGGTCCTATTTCGTTCCCCGTTTTCAACGGTGCTCTGAGCCAATCTGTCCCAGTCATGTTGAGGGCTCAGAATGCGGACCAAGTGAGCAACACCTAGACCTAGGCTCAGAGCCCAGAAAGTATTGACGTTCTCTCGCAGATGTGAGCATTGGACTTGTGGACCGAAAGGCAGTAGCTGATTGCGATTGCTCTCCAGCTGCCAATACTTTTTCTTCGTAAGTTTTACGCTTGCCATGAATTTATTATAGTCAAACTAATTTCACAGGGTCAAATGATCACCTCCACGGTGATCATTGTCTCGTCAGATCTCATTTTAGTTTTGCGGTTCGTCTTCTATTCTCACTGTTGCAGTTCAAGTTACCTTTCTCAACTTGGATGTTTTGCGATGCAGCGTTTGGATTCTGTACGGGAAAGAAAGAAGATTGCTCTACTTCATGATTCCGCTTATAGCTGGTTCGCTCCCCTTTCCCTTGTATTGCCTTTATCTTCCTCAAACAAACTATCGTGCAGCGGAACTGGGAGGGCAATGTGGGGAGGTGTTGTCATTGCCCGTCGTTAGCAAACAAGCCACGACCAGACTCGATACGCGCCGCGTAGTCGCGACGCGACCGCGCCCCCCTTTCGCGCCCTTGTTTCTTACTCACCTTGTTCAACCGCTCCCGAACATTCATAGTATCTCCTATTTTCTTCTCCATTTATTCTTCTTATATTCCGCACAGTATATATATGCCTGCGAGCTGCAGCAGTAGACATCCGCGTCTCACACTGCGCTCGCAGGTAAGCACCCACTTCCACTTACTCTTATCCGCGTCTCACACTGCGCTCGCAGTTCATCTAGATCACTGTCGTCGCATACGATTTTGACCCACCCTCCGTCCCTATTCCAATTTCTCATTTTCATTCTACCTAGCTACCTAGTACTTACATTACATATCGTCCGTCGTAGCTGGCTTGAGTCTGATCCATGATCAGCTCGAGAGCTTCTGGACCCAAATATATCCATTTGATCCCAAAACGCTCTCTCCCTCCCTCTCGACCTCTTCCTTCTCGGTCTTCGCGACGAAGGCTAATGGTTACCATGTATGGTCCACGTGACATGGTTCGATTTCAACTTCAACTTATCTTGTCTTCAGGATCATCGTAGGAGTGTATACCATCAAGCCTCTGGAACGTGCATCTTAATAATTTATTAACACGCACCCAGTACTGATTTATTCGAGTAACCAGACTATTTGCATATCGGGTGCCGCGCATTCCAATTTCCTGTTACCCTGTTACTAACGGCTTCATTTTTTTGACTTTTCCAAAGGCCTATTCTGGGCGGGTGCTACTCATTGAGTGCGTATTTTTTGTGCTAAAAATCAGCCATTGAGCGACCTACAGCGGTTCCTCGTCTCTTCACATTCTACGCCGTCCCCCCCTTCGTCACGGTATGCCTACTTCCTCTTGCAATGCTTACCTCTGATTTTTGATCAACGGAAAGGCATTCATTATGTTTGTGATGACAGCCTATAAGTGCGGAGTCACGCTTCTTGCCCTGGGACCCGGAAGAACCCCAGTGATCACCTTGTTTCTCAGAGACGGTGTCTTCTGGTTTCTGGCTCTCCTCTGTAAGCCCTTTCATGTAATTCCTTGCGTACCCCAATCTTGAATTTGTTGCCCAGTGGTGTCGATCGTTGAAATAATACTCTGGGACAAGGCACGTCCGACCCTGGCTCAGATACCTGTCGTGTATGTCCACTGTTGTCCCCCTCCAGCACTACTGGCTGACTTCGCATACTACCCAGTCCTGCTACCGGGTCCGTACTCTCCTTGCCGCGATGTGTATTCCGGGCATTAAATCCCTCCAGATTAATTGCGGTGATTGGTGCGCGGGTCATTCTGAATATCAAGTACGTTGCATCCAGCGTGGATGTGGATACGGGATCTACTGCGACGGAGCTCCATACCATGCCGACTCGGCGCGCGCCAACGGCACGTGTGCCTTGGTACCTTAAGACTAAGACTGCCGACACGAGAAGCAGCTGCGGGGCAGATACCGTGCTGGATTCGGAATCTCAGCACAAATAACCCAGGAGTCGGCGTCTCCGGATTTCTACCTTGTCAAGTTTAAATCCTCGACTTTTGTCCTCATCTCGTTCACAATTGGCCTTATTGTAATTCTTGAAATACAAAGTATTGGATAGACCGCGTGGGGAAAAGCATCAACATATGACACGCCGATATCAATATCAGTCGCAAAGCTGGAATTGCCCCGGCATGAACATTCTTAGCCTCTGAAGATCTTAGTTGCGCCGATTGGACGCTGAGTAAAATGAAGAGAAGACCGGAGGAGTGGAGCTGCGCTCATCAATCTGTCCACGGTTGCTGGCAGGATCAGTGAGAAGAGTTGCCTGCCTTGAGAAAATAGTCTACGAGCAAAGGTAGGCGCAAGGTAGACAATATTCATTATTCAAGGTATTAAATCGGTTGGGGTCTCGGTCGTTTCCATTGGGCACCCGAAGATTTTTATCCGACCTCGAGGTGAATGCACCCACATATTAACCGTTCATCTAGTTGCGGTAGGCTGCCATTCGAAAGAGTGAATCGATTTGCATTGCAGTGTTATAGAACGAAACCTGACGCTAAAATCGGATGGGTATGGGAAACCACAGGCAGTAAACCAAACTGCACATAGTAGTAGTCTTTAGACCGCCGTCACGAGGCTATTCGCGGATCTATTTTATCTGTTGGGTTGTGAATTTATAGTCAAACAATTTTCATAGAGAGAAATGGCCACCTCCACTGTGATCTTATTTCCCTCAGATATCATTTTAGTTATGCGGTTCGTCTTAAAATGTTCCTAAAGAGATTGCCTCTCCCAATGATATTCCGGTGCAGTGTCTGGATCTTGCACAAGAGACCAAGGAAATTACTCTTTTGTGCAGCGGAACTGGTTACCACGTAGGTCCCATTGTGACACGGTTCAACTCTAACTTGAACTTACTTATTATCTTGCGTCTAGGATTACTGTAGGAGTGTATACCATCAAACCCCTGGAACGTGCGTCTTGATAATCTGTTGAACATGCACTGGCAGTCGGCGTATATTTATTTGAGTAACCAGACTACTTGCATGTTGGGTACCGCGTGCTCCTGTTCCACAATCCTCAGTTCTGATTTTACGAAAGGCCTATTCTGGGTGGGTGCTACTCATTGAGTGCGTGATTATTTACATGACTAACTCAAGGCTGAATGGTCCGCAGCGGTCCCTCGGCTCTACACATTCTATGCCGTCCCCCAGTTCGTCACGGTATGTCTTCCTCGTCTTGCGATGATTATGTATCAATGATTATCATCATCGGCAAGGCATTTACAATGTTTTCGATGACCCTCTACAAGTGAATGACGCTTCTTGCCCTGGGACCTGGAAGAACACCGGTGATCACCTTATTTCTCAGAGACGGTGTTTACTGGTTCCTGGCCCTCCTCCGTAAGTCAACTCTCATAGTCTCCTGTCTGCCCCAGTTTTCAAAATTGTTGGCTAGTGGTGTCAATCCTCGAAATAATACTCTGGGGCAAGGGGCGTCCGACCCTGGCTCAAATTCCCAGCGTGTATATACGCTCTTGTTCCCTGCTACAGCACTGGCTGACCTTGTCTATTTTTGCTGTCCCGCCACTGGGTCTGTACTCTCGCTCCCATGTTGTATTGTATTCATTCAATCTTCCCCTCCAGGATAGTTGCGGTGATTGGTGCTCATGTTATTTTGAACCTCAAGCATGTTCTATCCAATGCAAATGTGGATACCGCCACTGCTGTGACGGAGCTGCATACCATACCGGCCAGGCGCGTGCCAGTGGCGCGTGTTCCTTGGTACCTTAAGACTGCAGAGACAAGCAGTTACGGAGGAGATACCATGCCGCGTTGAGTGTCTCCGGCTCGTATCTTGTGACTTGTAAAGTTGTTGGATACATAAATCATCTAATTTTGTCCTCATACTCTTAACTAGTTAACCTTAGTGCCTGTGTCTATCTCTCACAATTGTAGCTGATACAATGGAGCTACATTACATATGCATTCGCTGTGGCGCTGCCTCTTGTTTTTTTCTGCTGTATGTCACTTATTTTAAGCTGTGTCGTTGTAACCGATAGTAAACGGCGTGGGAAAAAGTAATTCAACAAATGCCACACAGATCCAAACAACGGTTGAAAACTTGACGAGCATGCGCATGTAGCCTGAGGCCTGAGGTCAAAGAGTCTGAGTCTCTCTTTGCCGCGTGAAAGCACAAAATGAATCTGCGGTGACTGTGCTAAAGCCGACTTGAACCAATTGAAGAATAGACGGGACCGCCCACACATCAACTTTCTGTCAATGTGGCTGGCGGGATCACTGAGAAGGTGGGTCCCTAAAAATAGAGTTAACAGATTCTTGGGCTCATTTTTCTACTAAACAATCAGGCAACTCTCATCCGATTTCGCCCAGGCACTGAGGATCAAATTTTATACAAATGATGGACCTCAGTTCTTGAGCGAGGGATTCTCTGCGCTAAGCTCAGTGTTTTTTACGGTTCGGGCCTCTGGCTTTTTCCAAGAGCCCGAGGTCCGGAATCAACGAGGTTTTTATGCGTTAACGTTCAAAGTAAAAATTAAGCGCGTCAATTGATTTCCCCGATTTCCATGTTCCGCGGAAACTCAAATCGGACTATTATCGCACGCGAAACTAGAGTACTGCGCCGAGAACGTGGGAAGAGTGTTATTCCCGCGGGAAGAGCATGATGCCTAAGGGAAGAGCAGGATGCCTGCGACAAATGCGTGATGCCTGAATTTATTTGCACGTTTGAAAACAGGCTTTCGAACTGCGTCATCCACCTTCAGTTCCGTGAGCTGGCCTGTCCGATCCGAATGCCGTATTGAACAGAGTCCCCTTGACTTGGCGTGGACGCCATCATTAAGATATAATTTTCAACTTTCCATCTGTCTTCGCTGATAGTTCGGTGTTAGTTGTGGGGTATGTACATCTTTCGCGAACATATATCTACAGTCTCGGTATCGCAGTTCTCCCTCTCGCTCTAGTTATTCCTCTCTCTGCGATGGCTACCAGTAGCGAATTGGAACGCGAAGTCTTCGGACTCCTAGCTGACGCGCGGACGACGAACTCGTTAGCTGGTGAGTGACGCGATACCTTCAACAATAATTATCTCATATTTTGGTTCAGTCGCAGGACTGACTATCGTCGTGTACTTCGAGTTCAATTGGGGATGTAAGCACTTACTAATTGCCTCCTACAGAATTGAACACATCGCAAACTTCAGAGATGAGGTTAGCCTGTGTACTCGTATCATGAAATGCGCTAACTCTAGTCCTTGGCAGGTCAACTTGGTGTGGAAAACACGTCTAAGCCTCTCTAACGTATTCTATGTAAGGTCTTTCTTGCCCTTTAAATCTCAATTAATTTGCCCTTCAAGATATGGGTAAGTTACAACATTCTCTTTGGACGAGCTGCCGAATTGCCGCGTCAGATTCGTTATTTCACCCTGCTGGTTCTATGGTGCGTATTTCGATTTATTTAGTAGGTGAAAGACTTACAGAAAGCTACTCCTAGTGTCGACCTTAGCTGTCGGTATTATTTCGTTTCTCGCCATTAACGGTGTTCTAATGCCAGTATGCAATAGTCATGTTGAGAATTGAGAATTCTGACCAAGTAAGCAATTCCCCCTAGCTCGGCCCGCGTCATAAGACGGTATTGATATTTCGTCACAGATGTGAGCATTCAACTTGGTGGGATGAATTATCCCGTTTGATTGCGATGTCGCACCAGCTGCCACGGGTTTTTCTTTGTCAGTTCAAGTTCTCAGCGAAGCGAAATTTGTTAGTCAGCTAAATGTATATTTAATAGGGACAAATGGTCACCTCAACGATCATCATTGTCTCCTCAGATCTCATTCTAGTGTTACGGTTCGTCTCCCAAATGTTCTCGTCGTTATTCCCAATTTTGATGTGCATGCTCTTTGATGCAGTGTCTGGATCTTATTTGGGAGACCAAGAAAATTACTCTACTTCTTCATTCCTCTCATAACGGGTTCGTTCCCTTTCCGTTTTGTTGCCTTTATCTTAACAGAAATCATTATGCAGCGGAACTGCTTACCATGTATGGCCCACGTGACATGGTTCGATTCTCAGCTCACCTTGTTCGCAGGATTACTGTAGGAGTGTACACAATCAAGCCCTTGGAGCGTGAGTTCTTAATAATTTATTAAATACACACTCAGCGTTTACTTATTCGAGCAACCAGACTACTTGCATATCGGGTACCACGCATTCATGTTCCAAGTTCATCTGTTCTGATCTATCCGAAAGGCCAATTCTGGGGGGTTGCTACTCCTTGAGTGCGTAATCATCTGTGTCAGAAACAGTGACTGAGCGGCCTGCAGCGGTTCCTCGTCTCTTCACATTCTATGCCGTCCCCCCCTTCGTCACGGTATGCCTACCTCGTCTTGCGATGCATACCACCAGCTTACCACTGATTTTCATCAACACAAAGGCATTCACAATGTTTTCGATGACGGCCTATAAGTGTGGAGTCACACTTCTTAACTTGGGACCCAGAAGAACACCAATAATCACCCTATTTCTCAGAGATGGCGTCTTCTGGTTTCTGGGTTTCTTCCGTGAGTCCCTGCCCCTCGAGGAATTCCCCACCCACCTAATTTGTTGGCCAGTGGTGTCAATAGTGGAAATAATACTCTGGAATAATGGGCGCCCGACCCTGGCTCAAATACCTGTCGTGTATGAAATACAGTTGCTCTCTCCTAAAACATTGACTGACCTTGTCTATTTCTTCAGTCCTGCTACCGGGTCTGTTCTCCCGCTCTGGTTCTGTGTTGCATCCTCAATTCCCCCCAGATTAATTGCGGTGATCGGTGCTCGGGTCATTCTCAACATCAAGCATATTGCTGCCAACACGGATGTAGATCCGGGCGCTACTGTGATAGACCACCGTAGTATTGCTTTGCCAAACAGGCGCGCGCGGGCGGCAAGCGTGCCGTGGTATCTCAACACTGCCGAAACAAGCAGCTTCGGGGCAGATACCATGCTGGAGTCCCAGCACAGATAACCCGGAATTGGCGCCGGCGTCCGTGGTGTATGGGATGTACCTTGAGCTGTGGATGTATAAACATGACTCTTGTATCGAAAGTGTTTTTCTTTATAGTGGAGTTGCGCGACGAGATGAATACATAGGAATTCTGGGCCGAAATTTTGTTCAATTTTTTTTTGTTGAATTGAATGCAGGGAAGACACCTACGGTAATCCAGCGCACTAATGCATTCGAACGTCGAGCTTGACCATTTAAAATTGCCGATACGAGTTTAACATTGATATGCGCGACAGCCCCAGGTTCCAGGAATGGCGGAAGAAATTATGGCCACGGAGGTGCAGTGTGGCTAATAGGCATGTAGGAATATCGGTGACACATTGATTCCACAACATCCTCTGTCGAGACGGCTCCTAGATATGCGCGATGTATCTTCTCAGCAAGGTCTACGTGTGTTAATTTAGTGAAAGCAGGTGAAAGCGCATTCAGACGCGTCCGCCGTCAACAGCCTCGCAGTGGCAAGATATGCGACGTGTCATGATCCGAGTCAAGATATCATGAGCAAGTTCCAGTAGTTATTCCGCCTTGAGAACCGTGAACCTCTCATGGTAAATCGACGCGTGTACGATGTTGGGAGGAGACTTCGGGGCAGAGGCTCAGATATAGGAGCAAGCCAGAGTTTGTCGTTGTTTACTCCGCTCCTCGTCCCGTCGACGATCTCGTTCTACAATGTCGAGTGGCGACGGGCGGATGGTGCTCCACAACGAGGAGGCCTATCAGAAGAATCGGGAACGTATACAGAAGATGCGGGACTTCCTCGATGCAGCAACTGCCGTGAATGAAGCCGGCAAACAAAATTACGACGAGCTGATGAAAAGGGTTCGGAAGGCGAAGATGCGCAGTATGTATCTTGTCCTTTGTGAGACAGTCTATTAACCAGAACCAAGGCAGATGTTGGCCGACTCCAATCGAGACCGGGACAGCAAGTAGTTTTTATGGCCAAGATTAATTCGTTAATAATCTTAGTTTACTAGGGCCCTTCTGACAATTCCCTCTTCCGGAACCGGCTCATGTCAGCCCCGCCCCAAGTGCCAGGATAGAGGAAGTGCCCAGCCCTAGTCGCCAGGTCCGCCTTTCCTTCATAACTTCATAAACCGCGTTCTCATAGACCAACCTCCAACATTCCAACAGTTGCTATCAGCAAAACTATGC
Source organism: Mycena latifolia (assembly GCA_029289555.1). Lineage (NCBI taxonomy): Eukaryota > Fungi > Basidiomycota > Agaricomycetes > Agaricales > Mycenaceae > Mycena > Mycena latifolia. Next base: position 95 of record JARJLE010000586.1, on the reverse strand, counting down.
CCAGCCTCAGGCTCAGAGTCATAGTGGAATAATGCCCTACCAATCCTACGTGTCTACGAACAGCCATAGGTCGAACTCTCAGTTTTCGGAACAAA
>JARJLE010000585.1:0-25985 GCA_029289555.1 Mycena latifolia | reverse complement strand
TCACAAATGAACAAATGCTCGCACGGACACAACAGCTCTGTTGACAAATTCACTTGTAACCAGCGCTCACTTGGGTCTCCATAGTCTAGATGGATGATAGTTGATACCCTTGTTGGAACACATGCAGATAAACCCCAATTCATTCACAGAATGGTTGAGTTATTCTTTAATTAAAGATTTGGTACTCTCTTGAAATCCAACCCATAGTAGTATTATCATTCAAGTCGAGCTCCGCTGCTCTAATACATGCTTAGCGTCCTAGCTAGCTGCTCAGGTCTCACACTAGCCCATATATGGATGTGTAACACAGTGCAGAAACATGCAAATAAAGCAAATTCAGCCGTGGTCCTTCAGCCGGCTTATCAACGAGCAAAGAAAGGAGAGGATGAGTGAGGGGAGAGGGACAAGCACAGGGTGGGGAGGGGAGGTGGGGATAATGAGTGCGGGGCAGGGGGGAGGGGAGGATGAGTGCAGGGAAACGAGCGGGGGGGAGGAGTGTGGGGTGGGGAGAATGATGCAGTGAGGGCCGAGGGGAGGATAAGTGTGGGGAGGGTGGGGGGGGGGGGGGGGGGGGGGGGTAGGGGGGGGGGGGGCAGGAGCGAACTCGCTGGTAGTAAACTCCCAGGGAGTTCAGTGGAGATGGTGGTGGGATTGTGAGTGGGTATAGAGAGCAGGAAACGGGGAGCAAGAGGATGGAGCATGGGGACCAGCAGGAGAATGGGGAGAAGGAGGAGGAGGGCAGGGGGAGATAGGGTGGCACTGACGCCGCTCTGTGCATGAAAGGCAATGTGAGGACGATCACCCAGTAGTTGAAAAGATAGACCGACTGCTCCTCCTTTTTGGGGTCATCAATGAGCCAAGGTATGAACTTGTCAGCCACATATTGAAATACAGGGTAGTTCCCCAGGAGCAGAGGGAATTGGTTGTATTCGGGGTACAGGGCAGCACATAGATGTTGCCCTCGGCTCTGGTCTTGAGGAATTCAATGCCAGTAGCTGGTGAAGAAGACCCATGGCAGGGGTTGGGAAAATTGGGAAAATTGCTTCCTCTACTCCAGGTTGTTACTCTGGTCTTCACTCTGGTCTTGACTCTTGTGTCTTTGCCTGCCAGCCAGGTAGTAGCCTCCAATCACTCTGGTATTCCGGTTATTCTGTCAACTTCAATACTCCAACTCCAATCTTAGTCCAGATCTCTGTCCCCCTTCAGCTTGGCATTTGACAGAAGCACCTAAAGCCTGAGGAGCTTGACAGAGGTATGGATAAACAGCCAGAAAGCATCATATCTGACTGATAGTCCATCATCAATGTCAAGTCAGCAGAGGAAGGAATATGAGAATTAGGTCAGTGCACACCTTCTTGGAACTCTGAAGAGCTCAATAGAGATAGCTCAGTAAGTCGCCTTGTCTCGCGTTCCTTCTCACTCAACCCCCGCAGACGATGCATCCCCTGCTCCATGCCGCCCTCACCGCATGCCCCTTGGCCTCCGACAAGCCCGGGTGCTTCTACCTCTATATCATCAAACGCCCCCAACCCAAGGCCCCCAACCGCCGCGTGAGGAGGGCCGCGATAAAGATGGGACGCATGAAGAACCCCCCGAAGCACCGACTGCAGTGGTTGAGGAAATGTCGGGGACAGCGGCAGGAATGGGTTTGTTACTGGGAAGTGCCCTATGCCGCCAAATTCGGTGCGTCTTCTCCTCGTCTGCCCAGTGTGCCCTGCTGACATGCTCAGAACAACTGCTACACACCCACTACAGACTCGCGGGTGCCTGGCTCGGGCAGTCCGCGTGCAATTTTTGCACCACCTGCCACCAAGAGAAGTATGATTTGGGCAAGTGTGGGGGACGGAGCGCAGTCATTGGGGTAGTGGAGAGCTATCTGGGCCACATGGGGTGGCCGATAATCAGGTACGTCTCGTTTTAGTTCGCTGCCTATCGCATACTGACCATGGTTAGGACTGACATGGACGACAACTGACTAGATACTACATGTACAGGTGTAGTTACATGGACATTTGACACATGCAAATGAGGTGTGAGCGGGTTAGCAAGTAGGCCAATCGATTACAAGGGTATTAGCAAGTCGGTCGAAGCAATAAAATTGTTTAGACCCCGGGCAATACCTGTAATTTATATATATCCAGTCTTGGTACGATACACACACACGGCAAAACAAGTCGTATCCTGAAATCATAAGTTTCCGTAGCAAAATCAGCAGAGTGGACCTGTAATAACCATCAGTTGCTGAAACAACAAGTTTGAGATAGCCTGCAGTGTGTATGCAGAAGACAAAGTGCTTTCAGAACAGCTGAAGCTGATTCTTACAATGGTGCCCGAAACCTATTGTTTCAGATGCAGATTATTACTGGCTGACTCTTGCAGTGTCGCCAACGTTTGCAGGTCCTCTCTTTTGCGGTGTGCGCCTTTCCAACATCCACGCACGCCCATGATCCGGACAGCTGTGATCTGGTGATCCGGATGGCTGCATGCCGGTGCCCGCCATCAGCTTCTCAGTTTGTCATTGTGGTTCATCTCCTTTCTCTTGGACGCCCATCTCCCTCGGCCCTGCCACATCCCTACCCGTATTAGTTTACATCCCCCAGGCCAATATTATGAGGTAGGCAACACTAGTTGACCTAATTCGCGCTTGACAATCGTTCAACCACCGCCCCCCTCCACTGCTGGTAACAATCCAACATCCTCCTGCTCCCTCCTCTCTGACACCACCTTTGAACAGCTTCCTCTCGCACAAACAGCTACAACGCAAACATTCAATACGTATCCCTGTCAAACATGCCATATTACGACCAGTACAATCCCTGGGCCCAACTTGCACCCGCCTCCGCCCATCAGAGCATGAAGGTGGGTGACCTGGCCACGGTCCAGCACGGAAGCCGCAGGAATGCGACCGCATACATTCTCGCATTGGTCTCGAACTTGCAACGCGTCACCCTCCTACAAAAGGTGGTCCCCGACCGAGTCAGCTGGCGCCACCCGGACGAGGCTTACTATGCCAAGATCGGCAACATCGGCGCAGCTTCCGCTCGAAGAGATATTCCGCATCTGCAAGCGGTAAGGTCCTCTCTTCTTCTCATCAGACCGATTACGAATCTCTCCAGTGGTTGGAGGATATACGTGACGTGACCGTGCAAGAATCGGACATGCCCCCATCACTGAGGCACTCGAGAGATGCCTGGTCCACCAATTGGTAGTGATCAGCGCGGGATTGCCTCCTCGACCTCCCACTCACGCCTCCTCAACCTCCTCCATAATAATAGAGAGGCAGGCATGATCCCTCCTTTACCCTCAAGACCAGTGACTGTGCAGGCCCAACTGTGGTGTCCCTAATCCCCACCAACCCCTTGTAGAACCTCTTTTGAGCAATAGGGAGAAGCCATCTGAAAACACCATCAATGTGAAGCAAGGGGCAGGAATGAACAGCTTCAAGTCATCCAGGAGGCCCTCAACTCCGGGGCTAAGTGCCCCAGGAGGCACACAGGCCAGATTGGAGCTACCAAGGAAGAGAATCAGAAAAGTAACACATACAAATGCTGCTCCTACACCCCTCCTTAATGATCATCCTTAATCAAGGCCATCAACATATCAGGCATGAAAACAGCCCAGGCTCAAGAAATGATCATAACATTGAACCCAGAACAGGCGCAGATGAAGTATCCTGCATGTCCAAACCAAATTTCTGGCACTGATGCTATTACCACTTTTACTGGTTTGATTGCATTCTGTGCTGCACTGAGTGATGACCCAGGCCCCCAGATTAGGACTGGCTGCTTCAAATATTGAAAGTATCACGTTAAACTCCTTTGTTAGAATTGGCTGGGGTGAAGGAAGCACCAAACCTGCAACAACAATAGATGTCACGCTCACATCAGACTTTTGACAGATAGCTTGTGACCTTGTACCAGGTCAACAAGGCCATTCAAGCTCACCACTCCTGTTGAATATGATGATCACATGGAACCAACAGAGTTATAAGCACTCTCACACTCACTTGACAGTGTTAATCCTTTGATGTGCAAATATCCTGTGTGATGGGAAGTTGAAGCTGCCAATGGAAAATGTCTTCAGCAGCTAACCAATGGTCTCACTGATCATGTTCTAAGTTTTGTTCAGCCCAATTCAGCTGATAATGAACACATGGCAGACAATCAGCTATCATTTGCAATCTGGGTTTCTGTTGTCATCAAAGCACCATGCGAGCTGTCATTTGGTTAAATCTGGGCCACTTGCCCCTTTAGTCGAAATTCGGATTTTTCCGTGGCCACGAGGCAGCCTCGTGTTTTTGGGGCATTTCCTTTTAAGGACGATACAGAAAATTTTGACCGCTTTCTTGAATTGCCCGAAACTGTGAAAAAAATAGATTAAATAATACTGTGTGTGACCCACGACTGGGTCACAAGTAGTACCAGGCCAAGTTGTTAATAGAGTGTCCTATAGCCCCTTTTTGCCACATCTGAGTCGTACAAAATGACATGAAGACACTAGAAACAATATGATAGAAAGTTGAAATGCACAGTAGAACCTTGCCTGCCCAGGACCCATCACAAAATGGAGTCTCGCAAATAATTGTCATTTTGGGATACCACGTGAAAGTCTTTTGCTTGAGCTCACTGTAATTGTACCCAGCCAGCCTGATATCTGTTCCATACATGCCTCACAATGTCCTCCATGTTCTGAGACAGTTCTAGTATTATTTGAGAGCCAATAAAATGAATTATCTGTTATATCCGTACGTCCAGAACTCCCGATGTGTTCCATCACCTCTGGGATGTTCCGTACCTTCAGGAAGTTCCGGCGTCCGAATCCTCGGACACTGCCTGAACTGGGTTTTTACGCAATGAAGGATTACAACAAGTGGCCAGACATGCAGGTGTGTCAGGGCCTTGGGCCCCCATTGAGAACCACCTCTTCATCCAACTTATTGTGCTGTTTCTTATAGAGATCAATGACTGGATCAAAGAAGTATGATTATTGAAGTTCACGCACTCTCCATTTTTTTTTTGACACTGTGCAGGTGATCATGACCAAGAACGTCCTGGATCTCCCACCCCCGATCTCACTTCAGGACTATCTTCAGCCCGACGGAGTGCCTGGAGCAGCAGTGCCTGGCATGGATATCCCAGACAAATCTGACATGGAGTAGGAACCCAATTCCGATGACATTCCTGATGGGATATTGGACACCGATTGGGTCAGCATGTACTCTTCAGAGTTTGAAGAACCCATCATTTTTGACGATGGCCCTGTGCAACTTTCTGCATATCCTGTTGCAATCTGCCGCACTGGCATGTTTAGTATAGAAGGCTGCACATCCCACCATCTTCTATATCTTGCTGGAGTTCCCACTCATGGCAAGCACCTATTTCTGGATAGAGGAGCTATGTTTGCTGACGGAGTAGTTCTAGGGACCTCTCAGTCTGTGTATAGCACTGGTTCATGCACCTCCCTTCATCAATATTTCGGTTGCCCTCTATTCTCCCACCAAATGTCATCACTCCATGCACAGCAAGGAACAGGGGTAGAAGTTTATCAACTTGGTGATTTCCAAGACCAACATCGGAGAAGTGCTTGGCACTCTCAATCATCTCATCTGTGCTTCCTATCATGTCCAAGCAGTGAGTTTCAGCACGCATTTGCCAGTAAATCACTTATCTAGCACCCTAGAACTCTGCTCGCCACACCAATCTTTGGCTAATCGTGCCCCAAGTCAAGTATGATAATTCTCAAATTCTCGAGGATATCACGTCATCTCCGCAGCTGGATGAGATTAGTGAAGCGATGCCTGAGACCATTGGAAATCACAATGAGGTAATGTTCACTGCCTGTTGCAGTCAGCAACCCTTATCAATTCTTTCATCCCAGTGAGTCTTGGTGCACATTGTGCAACACAATTTCGCTTCGGCTTGTGATCTGGCCAAGCATGGCCAGGCATGTCATGGCATGCTCTATGAATTTGCTGTCAGTATGATGTATCCAGCCTGCCAGTTGACTGCTGTCTCATCTCAATTTCAGGCTGTGATGGCGACGAGGACCTCCAAGTCTATTCAGTCATGCACGACAGAATCTGTGCTGGACTTCACTGTGAGGCCACAGTTGGGTGCACATTTTATCATCACAACGCTGGTGTGCATATGTCACACTTAAGACATGTGCACAATTTTGCCTACGTCTTCTTTAGAGTCACCTTTCCATGATGTACACCTCTAAATAATCATGTGATGTTTTGGTTGATCATCAATTGTTTGGTACAATTTAAACCTCTCCTTTCACTTACCCTCATGTTGGATTCCCCAGTGTCGTATGAGCTCCCTGCCTCATATATTCTATGGTCTCATAACTTCAGCACGAGTATTGATCCCCCAGCTGAGACAGGCGGCAGTGAGCATGGCAAGGATGACACAGCTGTGTAAGTGCCTCTTTCATCTGCAAGCACACAGTGCTCATCTCTCCCAGCTTTGACTACGATGCAGCCATGAAAGAGGACCACAGAGATTACAGACCAATGCACAGGGTGCTCCACTGGGAGCGCAAGGTGGAGCTGAAGGCTGAGGTAAAGGCATTGCGCCTGGCCTTGAACGCTGCTGCACTTGAAGCATGTGTGATCGGTTATGTTATATGCTAACACTCATTCAACTTGCTTACCATCCGGTATTCCACATAGCCTTGGAACCACTGCGCTGGCACAGAAGGTCGTCAAGCTCCAACGCTGCTTTCGGAAGCAGGAGAAGGAAATGAAACACCTGCGGTGGCAGCTTCATGAGGCAAACTCATACATTTATGTTGTTAACAACCGCAACCTTCATAAACCAGATGCACCAAAGGTGCATGTTTACCTGCGGCAGAAGGTGTTGAAGAATAACTTGCAGGAGCTGCAGAATTATGTCAGCAGAGATTTCCTCCTTGAGTTCTAGAAGGAGCACCCAGAGGAGCCGTACTAGATACTCTGTTTTGTCACATGATCATTCATACTTATCTTGTTGATTTCTGCCTTGATATACATCTCTAGAATGCTGTCTGACTCTGCAGCTCACGACAAATCTGTGTACATACAATCAACACTCTATATGGTCCTCGTTAATGATCACTGTGGTTGTTTAGCAATTGCACAGCCCTCAACGGGTCGAAGTGCCTGGAAATCACCCAGGAGCAGCTGCAGAAAGATATCAATATTGGGGATCAGTTGCTCTTCAGGTTCCTGGACACTGAAATTGTGCTTGCATGCCAGGAGTGGCAGCTGGCCACAGCACGTAAGAAGCTTGAAACATTGGAAGCTGAGATCGCTGCTCAAAGATCTCAGCATGCAGAGATAATGCTGTGCAACCAGTGCCAGGCCACCAAGATAGAGGAGATGCAGGATGAAATAGATGTAATGATGTTCCTGGTGGGACCACCTAGTGCATGTTAGAGAATTGGGAGTGCTGCTAAACAGAGCACAAGTCTTACTTCACGTAGAATTGCACATTTGAATGGTCTCTGTCCTACTTCTCACCCATCTATTGTTCCTGGCTGACTGTATCTCCTGTAACAATCCATAATCTGTGAGCATTTCAAACTGTACAGTTTAGAATTCGGGGTTTCAATCTGAGTTTCAAACCTGTTATAATCAATGTGCACCAAACTCTGCATGTAGCCACATTTCGGCCCATTCTGGTTGCCGCTCATTGGCAGCCTGCATACAGTCACGTGACTTGGCCCTTGCATCCCCTGGGTGCATCACGTGGCCGCTCCCATCGCGCCGCGACCACCCCCACCTGCCATTACACCCGGCCCAACCAGGAAACGCTGAGTCCCCGTCAGGATGCCTCTTACCATGGGAAAGCCATGGTCAACTCCAAGTCTAAACTCCCCACCTACTTGGCAGCTCAGAACAAAGCTCAACTCTCTGCATCTCGATATCCGGCTCAAACTTGTCCAACAACAAGGCCATCACCTATAGCAACAGGGACAAGGCAGGTACTATTTGTGATGGACATCAAGGCTTGGCTGCGCAGCATCAACGGCATGTGGACGGGACCCCTGGAAGTCCCTCACTGTCATACTCCATGACCATGTACCCACCTGCATTTCCATATGACACTCGCAATTGTACCATATAGCCAACCAATATTAATCCGAGTCAAAATGCATCAGTACATCCAAGTCGACCTTTGGCTGAGGCTGAGGCTCCTTCTTCTTACGTGTGTATAGGCCCAATGTGCGTGACACCTGTGTCTGCAGCAGTGAGACGTCCTCTGGTGTATTATACTTTGCTCGCAGTTGGGTGCTCTTGATCTTGAAAGGTGCTGCTTCAGCCACTGGTTTTGAATGTCCTTTCCTGCTGCTGGCTGCCTTCGCCTTCCTGTCCTCCCTTACTCTTGCAACGACCTCCTCTTCATCAGGCTCGCGACCCAACTCATCCAGCAAGGTCTTACGAGCAGATGCCCGCAGGTTCTTTTCCTTTTGAATCTGTGCATTGGTTCCTTTTCTGATCCCCTTGTTTGGATTACGGTGCGCCTCCTTTTCTCGAGCAGCCAGAAGCTGCTGCTCTTCTGTGAGATCAGGATGCCATAGACATGGTGTGACAAACCTGAACAAAAAAAACAAAAAAAGTCAGTAACCATCCAACAAGCAGCAGTATGCACTCACTTCATTTTCGAGCCGTGCCTGATCAATCTAGCATGTCTGCAAAATGACATAGGTCCTATCGACTGACCCTTTTCGTGGTGCTGTATATATTGGATGGTATTCGTCTTCTGTACCAAATCAGACTCCAGTTTGAATAGCAGTGCGGTCGGCAGTTGGTTGTCTTCGTCTCGGAATGTTGTGTTGAATGCAGCCCTGGTCAGTGCCCAAATCTGCTTGCCCTTGTTGTCTCTGTACAGGTATGTTCTCATCCACGCCCTCTTGCAATCCTTTATCAGATGGAGTGTGCTGAGGCCGTCTTCATCTTCATCAATCCAGTTGTCATTGAGTTCTAGGACGGTTAGCTCCCAGATTCCAATCACAAATATTGGCACCTCACCTATTTCCTGATTCCCAGGACTGTCAGACTTGTTACTTGTAATGCTGCTCTGTCCAGGTATTAATTTCTGCAAGCATTATCAATATTTTGCTTACCGTAGTAGAATACATTTTGTCATCGCTGTCTTCAGCCTCTATATCCACATCATTCAACGACCTTGGAGAGGGGCTACATGAATCCGAGCCAAGAGAACTCCGAGGAGAACTCAGAGGAGAGCTCTCCTTTGAATCCATCCCCAAGTCAGACTTCTCTTCCAATGATTCAAAGTACCTGATGAGCAGGTTCACAGAATCTCCTCTCTGAGCCACCAGATAATCCAGTTCCTCAGCCGAGAGATCATTCAGGGGTTTTAGGCTCAAGCGCTGCAGACGACTCAGCCCTGCAGGTAGTCTCCTCCAGGAATCGCGCATCTCCTGCGTGATGGCCAATGGTCCCTCTTCAGCTAGCTTTGCCTCCCAATCACCGCCAAAAAGGAGCGGCCCCAGACCGTCGAACAGAAGGATAGAATCAGCGACCTCGCCGGCATCGAAAAAGGATGGTGCTTTGTCCATGTCAGTCCTGGCACGATTCTTGCTGAAGAAATCTGTCATAGAGGCCTCCTCATGTGTTCTGTCGCTCATCCTCTAATGTACATTCCTTAAACTATAATCCAAAACAAATAACTCACATTGTAGATCCCTATCAGCTTACGGCATCTCAAACTTGTGAGCGATTTTAGTTTCCCATGGACTGTCAAGTGTCGGATGTACCTTGGTTTTCCTTTAATATCCAATCTCACTGCATGACAATACGTACCTCAGACTGTCTTTTGTTGTTGTTATGAACAAGAAACTACTGTTCCCTCTCTTCTTGTTCAACTTGAAGCTCCGGCTCAGGTACTTCCTACTCAAGTCAGCTTAACACTCATTTCTCAGACTGTCTGACTCACTGGGCATTCAGAACTTGGCACATAATTATCGACCTAAGTGAAGTGGAAACAGCCGCAAATTTCTTAGGGTCCTTTCTGATAGTTCCCCATTTAGTACCTGGAGCTACACCTAGATATTCACTTCAGTCCCCAAGTATGTGGAACTCTGAACAACACACCTGCTAAATTTAATGTCTCATTTCACAGATAGCGTCCGACTCCATGGCTCGGATGATTACCCGCCTGGTTAAGAACAGACCCCACTGATTTTTTGTCATCTTTTGAGCCCCTGGCGGTCAAGAATCTTGTTGTGTATTCAGACCACCACCAATTATTAAAAATCATGTCTGATATGCTACTGAGATTTAATTGAATGCAATTCATTGGAAACTCACCTGGCACACGTTCCTGTCTACTTGCCTCCATATCTTCTTTCGACAGCCAGAATGGCTATAACAGTCATTCAGTACACAGAAAAGGCCACATTTAAAAGCGCACCCTTGAATTATTGTCCTTTGCAAGGAATGCAAGAACATGGGTTTTCATCCCGATAGCAAGGACGGCTTTAGAGCCACGCCTCTGATAATTCATTGTTAATACATCTTCTTCTCAATTGTGGTCACCTACATTGTCTGGAGTCCTGGCTGTCCCAATCCACTCATCCCTTGTGAAGATTCCGGGAAGAAGCTCTATCTAATAAAATATTTAAACAGATCCTATGTCCAGAACAATTCAACATTACATCGAGATAACAGGTCTTCAGATTGAGTATAATGTCGTGCGCATCCCATTCAACACCGATGAACTCCATCCCAGTCTCCTCCATAACTTCCGACGAATCCCACTATAGCTGGAGGTAAGTCAATTTAATCAGTTTAACCAACCCAATGACCCACACTAGGATCATCCAGCACTGGAAACAACCCCGATGGCCCCTGCCCAGGCCGCACCTCTCATGTGCTATGGCTGTGGTGAATCTGGCCACACTCTCTTGTACTGCTTCAAGTTCCAAAAGATGTATGGACTTGAACCTGTTGGAAACAACAACAAGAAGAAAAAGGGCAAGAAGGGTAGTGCAGCAGCAACGTCTGAAGTGGCATCTAATGCACGTGTTCTCTCTGCCTCAGAATCTTCCCTTGCTGACGAGAGATGGAACCCAGATTCAGGATGCACATCGCACATGACACACCATCATCGCAACTGCCTGATAAACACTCGTCCATACAGGGTTCCTATTCAAGTCGCAAATGGAGTCATAGTTTATTCTGAATTGGTTGGAGAGACACTGCTTAGACCACTTATACACGGATGTAGAAGCAGGTTCATTCTCCTCACACATGCCCTATATGTTCCAAATCTATCTCACAATCTCATCTCTACCACCTATCTGTCTCGCATTCACACCTACTCTATTCTGATGGAAGGGAGCACTGTCTTCTTCAGACAGAACAGAGTGTTGCTTTTTGAAGCAGAGATTGATGAGAGGAACCAGGCATTTGTGAGAGAGCATTCTGACTCAGCTATGGCCGCAACCTTGCCTCTTGATCTGGAACTGCTGCATCGTCGGCTGGGCCATCATTCTGACACTCAGAAGATCTTGAGCAAGAATCTGGTTACTGGTGCGAAGCTTACTTCAAACCGGAAGCCAGATCCAATTTGCGAGCCTTGCCTTGCAGGCTGAATGCGCGCCCATTTCCTTCCACTGGCCATCGCTCTGCAGCGCCTCTTGATCTGATCCACTCTGATCTGAAGGAATACAAAGTTATGACCCGAGAGGGCCACAAACATCGTGTTATCTTCGCTGATGATCATACAAGCTTCAAAATGGTTTTCCATATGAGGCGAAAGAGTCAGACATTCAATGCATTCAAAGTGTTCAAGGCTTATGCTGAGAATCACTTTGAGCGCAAGATCAAAGCGCTGCAGGAAGATGAAGGTGGGGAGTTCATGTCCAATGAGTTTGCAAACTACTTGCGCTCTGAGGGCATTGTTCGCCGTCATTCAACAAGGAACAGACCGCAGCAGAATGGGACTGCAGAACGTGGTAACCACACGATTGATGAACACTCTACGGCCATGCTGCATGAGGCAAATCTGCCACCGACGTTCAGGGAGCTTGCAGTTAATGCATACCTCCATGTCGGCAACATGCATCCAACATCTCATATTCCGGAGGATACTACTCCCTTTGAGCTTTGGTATAAGCGGAAGCCAGATGTGTCGCACCTTCGGGTGTGGGGATGCCTTGCCTATGTGCATGTGCAGAAGGATAAGAGAGACGCTTCAGGATTCCACATCCAGAAGTGCATCTTTATTGGCTATCCCACAGAGCATCAGGGATGGTTGTTTTACAACCCTGTTACCAGGAAGACTGTTATTGCAGAGCATGCCGTCTTTGATGAGCGCTACTTCCCTGGGAACAGCCCTGAGGCTATGAAGTGGTGTCCGAGGATTTCTCCATCCTCCATGCTTCCTGTGCCTCCTGTTAAGCCGCCTGTGGTGCGCAACAACGGGGGAGATGATGATGATGATGATGATGCACCAGCTCCCAATTCAAACCCACACACACCTGCACCTTCACCGCCTCCTTCTCCACCATCTACATGCCCGAATTCGCCTGCTCCACCTCCTGAGCACCCACCACAACAACCACCATCTGCTCCTCCATCCCCAAAATCGTCGCCTCCTCCTTCGCCACAGCAGCAGCCACCTGCTCCACCTTCTCCTATTGGTGTTGCAGCACGTCGACGGTTCCACAAGCAGATTACAGAACACAGACCTACTGCAGAATGGTGGAAATCTCATAGAGATCCCCCGCCTGCGGTTGCATCTGACTCGGAGGAAAGCGATGATGAATTGCTGCTCAAACCAGGCAGTATTCTTGTTGTTGCACATGAAGGAGATCCAACAAGTCCAGCGCTTCAAGCGGCCAATGTGGCTTCTGTCCAGTCAGCTCAGTCTGCTGTTCAGTCTGGCAATCCTCGCTCCTATCATGAAGCACTACGGCGATCAGATGCGCATCTGTGGCAGGATGCAGCTGTTGCGGAAATCAACTCTCTTCTTGAGAACTGCACTTGGGATGTTGTGGATGCACCACCTGGTGTTAAGCCAATCCGCTCTCAATGGGTGTTTGTGATCAAGCACAAGTCAGATGGCTCCATTGACCGCTACAAGGCGAGACTTGTTGCAGACAGCCGTGGACAGCGCCATGGCATCGACTACAACGAGATCTTCTCCCCTACATTCAAAGCAGCAACACTTCACATCATCCTTGCTCTTGCTGCTCAGCATGACCTCAAGCTTCGTTCCATTGACTTCTCTTCTGCCTACCTTAATGGAGACCTTGAGGAGGACGTCTATATGACTCAGCCAGAAGGGTTTCCGCAGGGAGAGCATGGCCAGCTTCTTAAACTGCGCAAGTCCATCTACGGACTCAAGCAGGCTGGTCGTCAATGGAACAAGAAGCTGAATGCAAAGCTCTTGTCTATGGGCTTTCGTTGTCTCCAGTCCGATCGCTCGTGCTACATCTACTCCAACGGCACCGTGCGCATCATCCTTCCCATCTACGTTGACGACGGCATGATCTCTGCAAAGGAGGATGCTGAAATCGACAATGTTATTGCTCAACTTGGCTCTTCATTCAAAGTCAAGGATCTTGGTCCCACAGAGTGGCTTCTGGGGATCAAGATTGAGCGTGACGCTGGGACTGGAGATATCCACCTTTCGCAGCGCCAGTACGCTGTGAACATGCTTGAGCAGTACAATATGACGGACTGCAAGCCTGTTAGCACTCCAATGCTTCCTGGTCTTGTTTTGACCAAGGAGATGGGGGCCAAGTCAGAAGAGGAGGCCAAAACGTTTCGCAGCATGTACTTGTCTGCTGTTGGCTCTCTAATGTACTTGGCCACTCAAACTCGTCCGGACATCTCTTATGCCGTTGGTGTGCTTGCACGCTTCAATAGCAATCCGGGCGAGGCTCATTGGAAGGCTGTCAAGCACTTGTTCCGCTACATCAAGGGCACACTTGATTTCCGCATTACCTACTCCAGAACATCGTCTCCTGCTCCCAACTCGCATCCCTTTGCTACTTATGCCGATGCAGACCATGGAGGCTACAAAGACACTGGGAAGAGCACTGGAGGGTTTGTGGTGATGATGAATGGTGGACCAGTGAGCTGGAGAAGCAAGCTGCAAACCACCGTCTCACTGTCCACAACTGAAACAGAATATATCTCTGCTGTGGATGCTGGAAAGGAGATCGAGTGGATGCGAAATCTGCTCCTTGAATTGGGCTATGGAGTGTCTGGTTCCTCTCCACTTATTTTGGACAACCAGTCTGCAATCCAGGTGTCCAAGAACCCTGAGCATCATGGTCGCATGAAGCACCTTGACCTTGCTCATTTCTGGCTTCGAGATGAAGTTGCCAAGGGTTCTATTGGAGTTGGATACATTCCTACTGCAGAACAGATTGCGGACATCCTTACCAAATCACTGCCTCATCCTGCTGTTCTACACTTCCTATCCTTGCTAGGATTACGGGGGAGCTAGTTGAGACTGGTCTCGTCCCGGGGGAGTGTTGGAATATGTGTTTGGACTATGACATTCTCGCTTACTTAGTTGTAGTTACTATAGTTACTGCTCACCTGACCGATCAGTCATGCTGACTGATATGCTTACTGAGCATTCCCCATTTGATTATCATGCTTACTGATCTACTTACTCATGCTTATTCATGCTTAGTGATCACCTTACTCATGATTACTATCTACTGTATATATAAGTAGCCTAGCTTAGACTGGAGTCCTCAGTTTCTCACTGTTGACTTCAGGTTAGTACTTACTGCACATTGCTCAATAACACAGTTTCTCACTGTTGACTTCAGACCACTGTGCTTGCCTGTTCTAACACCTGGGAGCTAGCGTCGTTACCAACTGGGCCAAAAGGCCATTATGACAGGTTAATCCTGTCATAACTGATATCTTGTTTTGGTATTATCTGGTGTAGTTTTTCTGCAACTTAGCTTCATAATTATGTGTAATGGTAATGGTCACCTGTTCAATGCTGCTTTCCTCTTTTATGCCATATCTGGCCTCAATTTCAGGGTTGTGAGAGATGTGTGCAGAGAGGGAATAAGAATGTATCTTGACATCATGTTAGAGAGCAGTGATAAATGTCATTGCTGTATAAAAAGGGCCAAGTCAAGGAGCTCTCAAAGTAAGGCATCCCACCAGTGCATCCATGGGTGACTCAGATCTATAACCACAGGTACTTGTGTTGAAAAACCTTGAACTCAGATCTGCACAAGTTTTCTTATAGATGACTTGGATCTATGAGTTCATTATAGCACCACTACTGAAAGTGAAAGTGAAATACATTGGGGATTGGTGTTATTTTACCCATCAGGGTGCAGTGCACCAGCTCTGATGGTCAACCAGATACCTTTGTCATAGTTGTCCCACATGCTTTCCTCACATATATATGGATGACCACATTATTGATTGCCATATCAGGCTGTAGGAAGAGCAGGCTTTGCTCCTATCTGGCCACTGCTGAGACATTGAGAAGGCAGAATCTGAGGCAAAATCCATGTCAGAGTCTGAATCTGAATCTGAATCCTCCTAGTCCCTTTCACAGCATTGAAGATTGTCACAGCCCTCAAGGTCACCGGTCAAGCTATATTCTGTGGGGAGTTTGCCCTAATCTGCAGTTAACACTGGATATGAGAAGCAGTTAGGGTTTGAAAGCTCTCCATCTGGCATTGTAGAAAGCCAATCCAGTGCTAGAGACTCCTCAGCTTCCTGGCCCACATGGAAGAACCACAGGAAGAGCACATTGAGCTTGTTGAGCACCTTTGGCAGTGCTTCTATGGGCATCTTGTCCATGAGGTCCTTGCCAATACAGAAGCCGATCCAGTCCCAAAAATCTTCAAACTGAAGGGTGATCAGGACTAGATGACAATCCTGTTCTAGCTCCACATACTCAATCTGAATGTGAGACCAATTTCTTGACTAGGGCATCCCAAGTCTCATGGCCTTGTCTTCGCATAGTTTAAACAGTTTAAACGCACTTCTGGAATTAACAACCCATGGGGATCTGGAATAGCGTCTGCTAGTCGCAGAAGCCTCACTGCCCAGTCCCTGTGAGTTTTGTCATGTAGCATTGCTGCTTTCAGGGTTGGAGCAAATCTTCACAGAAGCTTTTCTCGTTCTTCCATAGCATGGGCGTCTCAGGACCTCATATCTGTCCACAAGTCCGTGACTTGAAGAGACCCGGGCTCCAAAGTTGAGTTTGCCCAGGATAGAAAAGAGTTTAGCTGAGCTACAAAGACCCGTATTTCAATGGTCTCAGGCATTGGAGAGTACGAGCAAAAGAATGAGAGTTGTGGGTCCACCCTCACAGCCACATGTGCGACTTTGCCCTGTTGCACGTCGAAAACTTTGGCTTTCGTTCACTCGAACCTGAGCGGGGGAAACACAGGAAAAATGTGAGTTAATTTGTGTAGACTAGAAACATCCCCACCTGTTTAGTAAGATTGAGTTTATAAACGGCCATCTTGGTCCGACCTGTCCTCAAATTAATGCCTTTGAAACCGACCTAATTAACTGGTCGTGAGGTCACATCACGTGGGCATGATATTTGCACAGCATCTTCAATGAGCCAACTTTTGCCTCTCATCTCCCCACTCCCGCAGGATCCGTTTTCAGCGTAGGCAAGACACCTCGCCTACAACTCCCGCCCGTGACGCCTGCTATCTAAATGGCACATCTTCAACCTCGTGCCCCACGCAGAGACGAGCCGCCGAGCCTCGAGTGGGGCTTTTAGCAGCTACTGAAGATGGGACGGTTCCATGTTCAGGTGCAGTTTTCCGTTATCCTGAGCGGTGCTCTGCAAGTGGACCGGGCTATGAGGGGTGCGACATGCCTGTGATGACCTCGGGCAAATCGAGTGCGTCCACCTCTTCCTTATTTTCTCTCGCAAATGGACACTGACTGTCAGCAGATACATCTTCGGTGCGCGTGGAGTACAAGGCGGACAGCCCGGATGAGGTGCTTGTCAGCAATGCATGCGACTTGGGCTTCCTGTTCTTGAACAAAGGGCGCGAGATGGCGGAGATCCAGGTGTTGGGTGAGACAGAGTGGTGGACTCTCCTGCGGGTCTCGAGTTTAACTTGTAACCCAGCGGCTCATCTTTCCGCCAGGCACCCCCACATGTACTCACCCAACTTTATAAATACAATCCCTGGGAGTCCTGGCGCCCACGTCCAAGCCAGACCACTCAAGACGCAGCCGTGCCCCCTGGCATCTGTATTTGAGCGCAGCGAAGCACAGCACCGTTAACATGACCATTTCTGAGTGGAGCAAAGCACGGTACCATTAACACGACCATTTCTGACCGGAGCGAAGCACGGCACTGTACAAAGGGACAAAATTGCACTAAGTCCGAAATTTCACGGGACTCCAATGAAAATCTGTCAAAATGGCTCGTTCACACAGTGAACACCCAAATTGCACCAAGTCCAAAATTTTGCAGGACTTCAACGAAAATTCCACAAAACAGCTCACTTGCTTGCACAAGATACGGACAAATTGCACCAAGTCCGAAAATTGGAATGACTCCACATTCCGACCACCACACCCTCATGTCTGCCCCAGGATGAACACCACACAGTTTATCGAAGATCTCCATGAGACCCATCATCCAGACGAATGCGTTGACGTCCTGCATTTCCTCAAGTCTTTGTTGTCCCACTGAAATACGACCCTCCATAGATCTATCACACCCGCACCGGACAAATCACGTACACCTCCTCCTGTACCTCACGTCGAAATAAATTGATGTTCCACATTGCGCCAGCCAAAGTCCCTTCTTACTGAACCCTGTCCATCGCAAATCGAGTATTGATTCCTGCATAGCCCCACACTTACGTTGCCCTTTGTCCCTTGTCTTTCATTGCCAAGATAGGTAGGCAGGTACGTAGGTAGTATTCACTGCTGAAACATGCTGGGAAAAGCCTCCAATCGGGCTACCTACCAAAATCACATCCCTCGTCGGGTTTCAAGAATCATCTCTGCAACGCACCCGTGTACCATTTACTGCCAAAGCAAAACATGTCAAAATAGCACGACAGCAGACGACGCCAGCTTACCTCGGACGTACCAGCCCTCGCTTGTTCCCTTTCCCTCTTCTCCTTGTTCAACCGCCTGCTCTCCGCCACAAATTCCTGCCTTGAAATTAGCGTTCGAGGGCTAGCGAAAAGCAACGGAAACGTACGGCCATTGCCACAGGACCACTTGTCACTAGATCCCCCCAATACTTATCAAACTGTCCCACAGTCGCACCCGGGTGGCTCTCCAGGAATTTCTTCTTGGCAAGGTTCCTGGTAATCCCGGTGAGAGTCCATGGTAGAGCACATCATTGATACCCCTACCTCGCCGAAAGCAGGGTTGTGCTGATGGTCAGTGCAGCTGCGGGAGCCTTCACCCTCTTCTTGCGAACAGGTGCCACCACTGACCCTGCCGCGTTCCCATTCAACCCACCTGCCGCAATCATCGAGCCAGCCGCAGCGGTACTCGACCCCGCCACATCCAAAGACAAGAGACTCCCACTCTGCATGACATGTGATCAGCTTTAACAATTTAAAATAAAATTTTAAAAAATTGTACCTCATCTGTTTCCACTTTGATGCTCGACATATCGGGAACCGCAGGAGTCCTCGGCCCAAAACCATTGAGATGCATTGAAGGCGCCCCCGTAAGAGCCCCACCTTGCAATGCGGTATTGACACCGAGATTCCCGAAAGTCGCCAAGGCCAGAGCGCTGGAGACGGTTGTCGAAAGCACGGCATCAGGAGCAACAGACACCAGCACAGTGGAATCAACTGGACGCAGGGGCACAGGCACGAAAGTAGCGTCTGAGGCGATCGACGGGACTGCATCACTGCCGACATTGGCCGCGCGGAGCTCAGCCTCGACTTTGGCCATGTTTGCACCCTCCAACTGGTCGACGAGGCTGGGGGTATTCAGGTCGGGGTTGACGCTCCCGCCTATCTTTGCCTTTTTGTCCGCAACAGAAAACTCCTCACTCAACACAAGCTTGTTGTCACAGTCAAGGCTCTCGCGTCCACTCTCGGTAAGAAGAGAGGGATTGGGTAGTGCGAATGTGAGTCTCGAAAGACGATGGAATAAAAGGTTAACTACTACAGACGAATAACTACTCTTCTTATAGTGTTTTAACGAACCGTGCGAACTACAGTATAAATAACTACTACAATAACCCGTAGATGCATGTGTGGCAGTGCCTGTCACTACACCTGTCATAATTAAAGTCTTTGGTAACCTAATTGTGAATGTCCCATAGCAACATATCCTATTGTCTCGATCTGTCCATGTTTCAGACTAAATATATCCCTGATGTCATGTCCCGTTCCGGCTTAGGTGTTGGAACGATAAGATTGCGATCGAATCGTGACATTACCCCCCTTCTAGGGTCGACGTCCTCGTCGACTTAGGATTGATCCCTAAGGTCTTGATAGGGACATATTCCCCCGTCTCATGAATAAATAATTTCTTCGTCAAATATTCTCGGGACTCCTCTTTTGTCTTGTATCGGCGGATATTCCTGTCCCAGTATCCCTTTGGAAAGACGGGCAGAGATCTGACTGCGATATTGTGCTCGACATTATATCTGTCTAAGAGCTCTGTCGCATGTGTCAGGTGCCTCCGTGGTTCCCACGTCCTTTCCCCCATTGGGTAGTTTTTTCCATTTTACGAGGTATTGATAACCTCGGCCGCGTTTTCTGTGTTTTAAGATCTCTTCCACCTCGTACTCCTCGTGCTCCTCGACGATCTGGGGTGCAGGCCGCTCCTCCCTTCGATGTATTGGTGGCTCCACATACGGCGTGAGAAGTGCCTCATTGAAAACCGGATGTGACAGGTCCGTTTCAGGCAACCTCAATTTGTAAGCTGATGCACCGACTTTCTCTAGGATTTCGTAAGGCCCTAGCCTTCTGTCATCGAACTTCTTCGTCGGCCGATCGGTGGTAATGTCTTTGGCCTCCAGCCACACCTTATCGCCGATTTTAAATACCGGCGCCTCGCGCCTGTGTACATCATAGTATTTTTTCATAGTTTTCTGAGTTTTTCCAGCGCAGCTGCCGCCTCGTCGCGGATCTTTTTCATTTTTCCTGCAAAATCATTCGCAGCCTCATTGCGTGATTCAACTGCATTTTCTATCCCCTTCCAGGGGTGGTATCCCGTGTTTACATAAAACGGTGACATGCTCGTCGATGAGCTTGATTTGTCATTATGGGTAAACTCGGCCAAGGCGAGCCACTCTGCCCAATCAGACTGACGATAATTTACAAACACACGGAGATATTTTTCGATCTCCTGATTCATCCGCTCCGTCTGTCCATCAGTGATCGGATGGAAGGCAGTGCTCGGGTTCATTTCTACCCCGAGAAGCCGGTTTAGCTCCTTCATGAATCCAGAGACGTATCTCGGGTCCCGATCCGAGATAATCTTCCGTGGCACACCGTGATATCTAATCACACGATCCCGGGTCAACCGGGCTACTCCCTCGCTTGCGAGTTCCATGTTGGTCGGCTCAGCATGGATCATCTTCGTGAACGTGTCAGCCCAGACCTGAATGGCATTAAAGCCATTACTGGCTGGCAATGGGCCGATGAGATCCATAGATATGATCTGCCAGGGCCCTTCTGCAATTCGGTGTGGATTTAGTTTTCCTTGCTGGTACCGATGCACCCGAGTCCGCTGGCAAGCCTCACAGGCTTTTATATATTTAGAAACTTGGTTGCCTAACCGGGGCCACCAATAGTTCCTTTCGATCATCTCCTGCGTGCGGTTCTCTCCAGGGTGGCCGAGCAGGGGCGAGTCATGATGCAACCCAATAATTTTATCTCGGAGTTCCTCATTCCGAGGAACATAGATTAATCCGTTGTAATAGATAATGTCCTCCGGCTTCTCCCAGCCAGGTAATTTCTTCTCAAGCGCTAGCTTGACGCTCTTGTCGACCCTTCTCTCCTTTCTGATCGCTTCCAGGATATCTGTCTCTGGCCCTTCCAACACTATATCTTGTGCTCTGAAATGCTCAGGCTTCAGCATGACGACATTTTCATTATCATTTTTCCCCTGGTCGTGATCTGATCTCCGAGATAAGAGATCTGCCTTCTTGTTCAATGCTCCGGCCCGATGACGTAAAGTGAAGTCATATTCTGCTAACTCCATGATCCATCGGGCCTGTCTTCGGTTGAGCTTCTGAGGCTTTTTGAAATATTCCAGATTCTGATGGTCGGTCAAAACCTCGAATGTCTCCCGCGCTCCCATCAACAGCTGCCGCCATTCCCCCAAGGCGAGCATTATAGCGAGCATCTCTTTATCATAGATCTCGTAATTCCGCTCGGTCTCGTTCAGCCCATGTGACATGAACGCGACAGGGCGCCATTCGCCCTCCTGTTCCTGGCTCAACACCGCTCCTGTCGCTCCCTCTGATGCGTCTGCTTCTAAATGGAACTTGCCATGATCCGTGGGGAGTGCTAACACCACATCATCGGCAATTCGATCCTTCAGCTTCTGGAATGCATCCTTCTGCTCCTGTCCCCATCGAAACCCTTCCTTCCCTGTCAGCCGTGTGAGCGGCCTGGCGACTTCACTGTACCCACGGACAAATCTCCGATAGAAGTTGGTGAATCCCAAAAACGCCTGTGTCTGCTTAAGGTTTTTGGGTTCAGGCCACTCCATCACGCCTTTGATCTTGGCAGGATCCATCTTCATCGAGTTGTACGAGATGATCACCCCCAGGTACTCTATCTCAGTGCGTTCGAACTCGCACTTCTCCGGTTTAAGAAAGAGGTTGTTGTCCTGGAGTATTTTCAATACTCGCTTCGTAATCTCTCGATGTTCGTCCAGGTTATTGGTGAAGATAAGGATGTCGTCCAGATAGACAATGACTTTTCCTTCATTGATTAGATCTCTGAGGATGTCGTTCATCATCGTCTGGAATGTCGCTGGGGAATTCGTGAGACCGAAGAACATCACAAGTGGCTCGAACAGCCCTCGATTAGTTCGGAACGCCGCCTTCCACTCATCTCCCTCCTTGATCCGTACATTGTTGTACCCCCATCTGATGTCCAGTTTCGTAAAGAACTTGGCGCCGCGAAGCTTATTTACGAGCTCCGAGATCAGCGGAAGTGGATAACGATTTTTAATTGTCATCTCATTGAGCTTCCGGTAGTCTTGGACTGGTCGCAGGCTGCCATCCTTCTTCTTTATGAAAAAGAAAGCTGATGCCATCGGCGATTTGGATGGGCGGATTCGTCCACTCTTCAAATTCTCCTCCAAGAATTCATTCAATTTCTCCTGCTCTGTCACCGAGAGTGGATAGATCTTGCAATCTACAGCCTTCGATCCTGGTTTGAGTTCAATTGCATGATCCCACGGTCTTTTCTCAGGTAACGAGTCGAATGATTCCTTGGCGAAGACTTTTACATATTCGCGGTACGTCTCGGGGATCCTCTCCTCTGTCATCTTCTCCTTTCCTCTGTCCGCTTCTTCTGCGAACCTCTGCGCCTGTGTCTCTTTCACACGCAGGTCGACTGCCTCAGCAAAGTCCACCAATAATATGGACTCGCCTTCCTCAATCCCTTCCTCCTGCACTCCAGTCCGGTACTCTGTGCCCTTCATATTGCATTCAGCAGGGCAGCGGCTAAAGACGATTTTTTGGGATCGCCAATCCACCTCAGGGTTGTGCTTGAACAACCAGTCGTACCCAATAAACACACGGGCTTTTCCAAGCCCCGTGACCAGGAAGCGTTGCCTTTCCTGGTGGGGTCCGATGGTCATGATCAACTCTACATAATGAGTGATCTTCCCCTTGGCGTTCTCCGTGCCATCAGCATTGCGGGCGATGATGTGTGCTTCAAGTTCGTGCTGCTCAAAGCCTTCAGCCTTGGCATAGTCTCGATCGATGCATGTGGCTGTGCACCCATTATCAAGAAGAGCCTTGACTGTACGCGTCTTCCCAGTGTCCAACGTTGTTAATGTCACGGGTACAAGCATCTCGTGATGCTTCTGCTGCCTCCGGAATTCCTTTAACTCCTGGGCCAACTGGTCCGGTCTCGGCCCCTTTTGCCAAGCAGCTGCTTCCCGTATGCGCACAGCATTGGGGGTTTTCGTATGTTTGGGCGCTTCCTCCCGATTCTGGGATTGAGCCCTCACGGCCTCGCCGTCCTTTTTCGTCTCGCTATTTTTATCACTGGTTTGGGTTCCAGGGGCCTTTTTGAATGCGCTCCACCTCTTATTTACTTCATCCATTCGTCGATTCTTTAAATTACGTTTCCGATTCTGGTTCTCCATAATACGTATTTTTTTGCCTTTTTCTACACTAGCTACTAAGAAGTCATGTATGCTCTTTTGTAAACTAGCATTTTCATCTGTATAAATATCTTCCTCCTCAGGTACAGTGTCCGTAACTACATTACTTAAGTCCGTGAAGCGTCCATATTTAGTGTTCAGGGGCGCCGCTTTGGCCAAAAGCGGGGGCCCCTTTAAAAACCCCACTCGCGCATCTGGGCCGCGAGTGCTTGCAGGTCTTCCTGCGAATAGTCATCCTTCGATATCGCCCGGATATTGAATCTTCGTTTGGGAGGCTCAGGGCACTCCCGCTTCATGTGACCTTCCTTGCCACAATTATAGCATTTGAAGGGTGTCACCCTCTGGCGTGCCCTGTCAACATCCATGGCATCCGGGTCTCGTGCCGGAGCCACTGCCGGTGCCGTCCCTTGTTTATAGACAGGTGGTGCTGTCTGTCCCTGTGCTGGGGCCTGCTTCTGGCCCCATGCAACTGCCCTCCGGTGCTTCCGGAGTTTCTCCCTCTCAAGGTTGCCACTGATGACCATCAGCCGGGCCTTGAAATCCTTGTATGTACTGGGGACTTGAACCCCGCCGGCGTACACCTGGCTACTGATCTCGCTGTTTACGAGATCCTCCAGCAACTCCACTAGGAGTGCGTTGTACCCAGTGGTTGCTGAGTTTGGGCTATAGCCCGCAAGCTCAGCGTCGAGCTCGAACTGCTGCAGGAATGCCTGGAGACTTCTGGTTCCCTGCCTTGTAGAGGTGAGGCGGACGTGGGCGGACTGCGCAAGGTTTTGGTCCTTGAATGCAGCGTCGAGTTCTGTGAGGAGGTTGTCGAAGGTGTATCCCGTTGCCGGGAATAAGACCCCATTAGTCAGGGTCCGGGCCTTCCAATTGCGGACCCAGTCCGCAGCCAGGCATGACTCTCCATCTTCTGATCGAAGATAGGAAATGGTGAAGAAGACCCGTTTCTTGTCAGTGTCTAATTCATCATCGTAAGCTCCCAGGTACGTCAGGAGTTGGTCCCGGAAGTTGTTCCATCGGGACTTCATGCCGTCGAAGCATGGGGGGGTTTGGCGAGGGAGACCTTAGACGACATTGTCTTTGGTCGGGGTGAGGGAAGTGGCGGTGTGGGTGGTCGGACGGGCGGCGGGGTTGGTGCCCTGGGTAGGAGAAGGGGTAGGGGATAAGGGTCGGCACTTTCGGGGTAAGAGGCAGCCGACTGATAAAGTTCGGACTCCGTCTCGGAGTCGGATTCGGCGGGGGCTCGGAAAGACACGTTTATTGTCTCGGCTGGTCAAGCCGGGCTGGGGTGGCGAGTCGGCACTAAGCCGGTGGTGGAATTGAGGCGGTCTTTTGCTAACAGAACTATCCCGGGTCTTCTACAACCCTCCCGGCGATAGCGAGGTAGTCCTCCCCGAAGGTTGGGCTAGCACTCCTGCGACTGCTGTTGTGCTTGGGACGGACTCAACGTTTCCCGTGGCACAGCGTCTGTCTGTTCGAGTGAACCGCGCACAATAGGCGCTGCAATTGTTTAGACTCGCTGTGGACGAGGTAGACGTTGGTGGGTGGGGAAATGGATCTTCAGATACGAGAATCCAAGTAGAGGTAAGAAAGACGACCACAAGGTGTGGTGTCGAGAGGATGGGGTGAAGGGGAGAAAGGGAAAGGAGGTTGGATGTGGCGGTACGAGCGGTAAGAAGGGCAACCTTTTATTATGTCACAGTCAAGGCTCTCGCGTCCACTCTCGGTAAGAAGAGAGGGATTGGGTAGTGCGAATGTGAGTCTCGAAAGACGATGGAATAAAAGGTTAACTACTACAGACGAATAACTACTCTTCTTATAGTGTTTTAACGAACCGTGCGAACTACAGTATAAATAACTACTACAATAACCCGTAGATGCATGTGTGGCAGTGCCTGTCACTACACCTGTCATAATTAAAGTCTTTGGTAACCTAATTGTGAATGTCCCATAGCAACATATCCTATTGTCTCGATCTGTCCATGTTTCAGACTAAATATATCCCTGATGTCATGTCCCGTTCCGGCTTAGGTGTTGGAACGATAAGATTGCGATCGAATCGTGACACTTGTGCTTTTGGCCTTGGGTCTCGTTGACGCGCCCGAGATTCTGCTCTCCGTATGTAAGGAGCGTGTTTCGGCTACCCCACCCCCTATTATACCTTACCATATATGGCAACATAGTTGCCCTTGTTAGGTTCGCAGGACGGCCTTTCTTATAAATACTAGACACTTTGTTTACTATACTTTAGTCCTACCCTTACCCATACACTACGTGCACCACTTTGACAATACACATTGTTCGAAGTTAGCACATCCCTTTCGGCAAGTGTAACGGACTCTTACACTGTATTCGGTTTCATCTGTCGAGCCCTGTACACCAAGTGGCTGACCATTCGCCCTTGCCTTCATTGGCCTTGCCTCCATCATCACTGCCTATGGTCCTCGCTACATTTGCCAAACTCATCTCGCTCCACTCTTGCTGATTCCAGGAACGCACACCAGGAGATATTTCAGCCGGATGCAGTTGCATTGCAGATGGCTCGTAGGACAAGGGGGTGGTCAAACCTGTGGGCAATGCGACCGGGCCTTGCACGCGCCCAAGAAAGAGCCTGTAGTCCGACCTGTCCCATGCAGCGCATCAGTTGGGTACAGGAGTACCAGTGTAT
>JARJLE010000584.1:0-26220 GCA_029289555.1 Mycena latifolia | reverse complement strand
CGAAGGACGTGCAGCTCCTGCGTACGAACGCGGACAAGAGCAGCTGCTTCTGGACCGGACGTACCGCGATGTCGAGCAAGCAATGCACTCGCGCGACCTCTCGCCTATTGTGCCCCGGAAGCGCTTCAATCGCGAGTCGGAGGACTCTCAGGCGACAGCGGTGTCTGTCGATTCCCCTGCATCTCCTGATGGCTCTGTTCCCTGGCCGCAATGGCACGACAACTTCGTGCAGGATGGCAAAATGCCGTCAGTGGAGCGCTTTGGACCTCGCTCACCCAGCGTTGAGCAGCTCATAGCTGATGATCTGGTCAAGCCTGTCCTCAACATACAAGTGAAGAGCAGCCGGAGCCGAAGGTCGAGTCTGCCAAGTCAATTAAACGACAAAGCGGGACGACGAAGATCAAAGCTTGGATGAAGCGGAAGCTCCTGCCTGCCGACGTCTCGATAGTCGAGTATCGTGCGGCCGATCTTCCTCTTGCTACCGGTGCTTCGCCCGAAGCTTGAAGTGATCCTCGAGCAGGAGGTGGACCCTGGGAAGCCGTTGCAGTGCCGCCTTCTCCGGGTCGTCTGTCCGTGGATCCTGATTTGACGGCCGACGCGTGGATGGATGGGCTGCTCCGGACAGCACATTCTACGCTCCAAGCTGCAGGTCGGGATCTGGACCGCATCAGGGAGTGCATTGCCTCGGTATGTCATTATCTTAACCCTTCCCCAAGCAGAACAGGTGCTCACATTCCAGTAAAGGCAGAGCATTTCATTACCATTGTCGATCGCTGCGCGGCGAGGACAGAGCGTGTTGTCAACAGAGCGCTCAAGGTAAACTGGGATTGCCCCTTTCTACGATCCTTTTCTGATTACCTTATGTACAGAAACGAGAATCAGCCATCGCGAAACTCCGCTTGACTTCCAACACCACTTCAGGGGAC
Organism: Mycena latifolia; assembly: GCA_029289555.1. Classification (NCBI taxonomy): domain Eukaryota; kingdom Fungi; phylum Basidiomycota; class Agaricomycetes; order Agaricales; family Mycenaceae; genus Mycena; species Mycena latifolia. The sequence goes on along the minus strand of JARJLE010000584.1, from coordinate 25,294 downwards.
GACTTCTTCGTCCGACCTAGCTTGCTTTCTCCAAAATCCAGCATTGCGTCGCTATCCTCTGTGTATTCTGCCCGTTCATCCTGTGTATCCCTCGCCGCCACCCTCGCGGAGCAAGAAGACGACGATACCCGCCTCGTCCGGCGGCTGTTGTTGCGCAAAATCGACACAGGAGCCAGCGGAGCCCAAGATCAACTCCAACAGGGAGTGAACTGGCTCCGCATAGTCAAGGAGGTCGTCCGGGGAGCCAAAAAAAACGGCCTACGTCTAATGACCAGCCGTCGAATGTATTTATACGAAGAACCCGTAATATAGTGTTGTACCACCGTGATATAGAGCATTTGTCCATTTGTATTATAATCCAATGTTATGTATGTGCTGTCTCGTCGTAGGATTCTAGCCTCCGAGCAAATGTTACGAAGGCTGTTGAAACATGCGAGTCTCATAGCTAGCTGTCCAATGCTATCGAGCCTTCGCCGGAGGCTAAAAGACTTCTACGATGCCGTGGCGCGGGAGGATGGCATAGAGCACGGGAGGATGGATATGCATGTACACTAGGGCATCAATGTCTGGTCTCGTTCAACCGTTTTGAAAAGGCTTCACGACATTGATAGTGTGTCACCTCCCCCCTGGTTACGGCGCACGGCGATTGAATATCTTGCACCATAGGCATATGGACAAAACTTACCTGGGAGCATGCACAGCAATGAAACTGTTCCCAATACGTTTATGGCATTGAGGGCATCTGCAAAAGTGAATCAGATTATTAAAATGTCAGACCGGGGGCGCAGATCACACACATCCGACTGTCCGTGACCTTCACTCTCTTAGTCTGGAGCGCCATGAGCTTCCTCTCGACCTGATCTCCACGAGCCTTGCTAAGGTTCCGGATGACACGAGTGTCAAATACCGGCGTGCGGAGCGCTCCGATGAGGAAGGTGCGGATGTCTTGCGTCGTGACCAGCGGCGGCAGAAGCTGGAGTGTGTCGACAGCGTCCAACTGAGGGCTATGCCGTGCGATAAGCTCCAAAGCAGGTTGCAGGAGGTCGGGTACACTCTTGACAGTAGGACGGAGATATATGCGCAATAGTGTCAAATATACATTGGAGGTTTCTGTGCCAGCACGATAAACGCGCGTACAGTGCCTGGAAAAGACAGTCAAAGATGGGACAAGGTGAGGATGCAGTGGGAAGCTAACTGCTCCGCTTTGAGATAGTCCTGCAGCCGGTATACATAAAGCTCCAGTGCCTGATCATGGCGCCCGAATCGGCCTAACAGTATTGCACGAGCCTCGAATAGGTCTGGAGATGATAAGCAAGGGAAGGACGGACCAAAGAGGGTACGGACCTTCTGAAGATATCATACTGTATAGACGATCGATTCTATACCGATCAGTGGTATCAATAAACTTCAAGAGTTTGGCGTAATGTTGTGACCAGCCTGTGGCCAGTCAATATCCCATCTTTGGAATCAACGAGTAACTTGCCCTTGTCATTTCGTTTCTTAGCTGAAAGCGTCATCTTCAGATACAACTCTGCCAATCGGTCATGGAAGACAGTCGATTCCTCGCGGCGCTCCTCGATGAGGAATTCGAGATAACGGATACATAACAGAGGGTCAATGCTCTCCAAATAGTCAGCGACAGCTGGCCGAGGGAGCTCAACATCTTCAGAAGTGAAGATCTGAAAAACCATGATGTCATTACAATAATATGAACAGAGCGTTCATAACCTACTTGAAAAGCCATCGCGCTGTCCTGTGCAAATATCCAACGTGATGAAGCAAAGATTTCGTCCAAATGTTCCGGTCCCAACTTTTGGAGATAGTAAATGGAAGGTGTGAGCTTATCTTCCATGTCCGTCTCTTGTTCACTCAGGCTTCGCACAATCAGTCGCATGTTACTAGTTTACGGAGAAAAAAAGCGCACAGTTTGAGGAGATCTAAGGCTTTCCGGTGCATCTTCTTGCCGTTGTAAAGATCCCTAAGTTCGGCAAATTTCTTGGGGGCAAGCGGTAAGCTTGGAGTGAAAACAGTAGAGCAGCAGACTAGCAGACCTTGCGGGCACGAAGCTCCTCTTCCACCTCTGACACCTCACACCAATTTGATACTCGGCATAAAGATCCGAGGAGTCCGGGGCGGATGAGGAGATAAGACTTGAACAGCGCCGTGTCGACGATCTGAGCGAAACGGAGGAGCTGCTCTGGAGTTAAAGCGGAGAGAGGGGCATTCGGGAGTGCAAACAAGTCTTCAACAGAAGTCTCCGAAAGAAAAGCAATCTCGTGTGACTGGTTTGCCGGTGTGATTCCTACCGCCGCCAGAGCCGCAGCAACCTTGGGACGGCGATCGGAAAGATATCTAAGCAAGGTCTCCACGGAGCGAGGTAAATCGTCTGGGGAGAAGTTAGCTTGCAAGATAAGGCCGGCGTTTCTGGACTTGCCATGGACGGTTTGCTTGGGCTTGGATTTGCGTTTGACTGATGCTCGGTCATCATCTTTGAGCGCAGCAGGCAGAAATACACCCAATCCGGTCTTGAATCGGCCCCGAATGGTACCAGAAGTGGATGGAGCCAGACTTTCTACTTCTGCTGAGAGGCTCTCGTGAGCATCAATGCCGTCCTTGTGGGAATCAGTCAAACTGGGAGTGGAAGACGTGGAGTCGTCGTCGACTCCGGTGTGCACAGGTCCACCGAATAGAGGTATCCAGGAGTCCTGAGGAACGGACAGACGTCCGGCAACCGCTTCCGGATACAACGCGACCACTTTGGCCGGATTGACATCCAAGGCGATAAGTGTGTCAATCGCGGTGTCGAATTGCGACGAACGAAACTGCGAGACGGCGTTCAGTCCACGTATGCGTGTGACCCTTTGCTCCTATTACACAAAAATGAGCAAAAGTGATGCTGGAGCTGGTGCTGGTGACAACCTTGTCGCGGAGTGCACTGATGTCGATTGTATCCAGAAGAGCCAGAGCGTCAGAATATTGTCCTGCGACGACTAATTCATCAATCTGGGCCTCCCACGACTTCATTCTGAACTGCCATATGGTGCTCCCTTCAGCAGTGGCGGTGGCCCTGTCGGTTGGAGTAGTGACAAGGAAGAGCGGTGATTTGGCTGAAGCTGAAGGTGTCAACAATCGGACAGTAGCGTTTATGGGGGGCGAAGTCGAAAGCGAAGGGGATGACGAGGGCTGGTTGAATGGGAAAGATAGAGTTTGTGTTGGCAGCAAAGATATTGAAGACCGAATTTGGACGACTGCTGTTGGGGTCACGGGGGGCTGTGTCCCGGAAGACTCAACAGTAGGTTTGGGGGATTGGGGAGAAATAGCTCCAGGTGGGAGGACGGAAAAGATGTAGGGCTTGACGAACGCTATAGAAACAGTTGAAGATGTGGCTAAACAGAATCTAGGAGGCGTACCAATTTCCTCTGGAGGAGCAGGCCATTCAACGGAAGCAGGCCTTGAAGGCGCGGCATCGTGACCAACGAAAATGCCCTCATCTGCACAGTTGAGAGTCGATAAAGAGTGTTTCTAAGACCCGACTTACTATCTTTGAGAATAAGCGCCTCCGATTCACTGATCTGAAGAGCTCCAGACTTCGGTTTGTGGCCGAGGCCAAGAGTCATGTATCCTCCGAGACCGTATCCTCCGAGTCCGCCGAAAGCTCCGATCCCTGTCCCGGCGGCGGTGACAGGTAGAGGAATGGAGACGTCCGTTGCCGTCATAGTAGGGATGGAGAATATTGCGTATTCTGTGAGAGGGTACGCAAAGCACACTGTATCCTTGTCCAAAAAGGAGATTACTCGAGGTGAGTGCGGTAAAGCAGCTTCCTGATACTCGTCAAACAAATATGGCAGAAACAGAAAACTAGCTTACCTTGGACTCCTGCGCTTCCCCGTCTTTCCAGCAGTATATCACGACCTTTCTCTTACATCCTACGACCAATTGTGTCACCAAGGTGGGGATTGATGAGGCCGTCAGGAAGTCTCCTGCGGAGGATGTGCTTTCAGGCGAAATATGTTGGACGGAGGTGTGGATTGCGAATGAAAAGGCTCCCTTGCTCTTGAGTAATGGAGTGGCTGAGGAAAAGGTCGGGAGTGGAAACAATGTAACCGTCGACTCTGTAATACCGAATGAATATTCATGATGAATATGCGCATCGACACTTGCCGGATAATAGCACCAAGGAGTTGATATCCTTGATGAATCCAATCTGTTCGATGGCCTTTCTGGCAAGTCCTTTCTTGGTTTCCACCAAGGTTACTGTTTCTTCGCCTTCATCAGCTGCCCGGAACATTAGGAGCACATAACGTGGAGAGGCGGCCTCATACTGTTATCGTCAATCCCGTAGATTTTGAGGCTTCCTGTAGCAGTCCCGACATACAATCTATCACCTAAAGACCTGGTAAAGAGCTGCGACACAAGCACCAAGAGATGTCGTTGCCTTGGACTGTCAAACTCTCGATCCTCTCTTTGAATCCGGAGACAACGACGGTTGGGGATTCGAATGGGGCCATCCGGTAGGATATCAGGTCTGTGTTACTGTCCGACCTGCGAGGACTGCGCGCTGGGCGTCTCCGCTTGGGGCGACGCGTGTCATGTGACTGGGCGACGCGACGCAACGATAAACAACAGAGCCAAATCATCATGTTGCAATTATCCCCGCTCGTTGAACTTTCGACTTCGATGGGTTTCAAATTCCAACGTTTCTTTCCTTCGCTATGATTTCAAATTTTAAACGGAGTGACCGTGACTCTCCCGTAGTGGTGAGAGGCTGAACTTTTTGAATCTTTTTGATCTGTGCATACATGGGGTGTGTTCTGCTGGAAGTATAATGAGAAGTAAATCAAAAAGCAATGGCACAAAAACTAGAGTCGACCTTCATTAGGAACGAAGCCAGGCTCCCATGACTGGAAATAGGGAAATTGTATATTACCCCAATCCATAGACTCGTTCAGGCGACGCGTAACGGCCCAATTTTCTGAGGTGGTTAAAAGTGGCTACAGCTAAAAAGAGAGTTCATCGACCATCTCGGTGAGTGAAATTTCGGAAATTAATGAACACTTGGTCGCAATAGTACAGTAATCGACGGCAAGTCGACGGTGGTCTGAAATTGAAGGACACACATTGTATTAACGAAGGGTTATTGCGAAGCAGTGGGTCTGTTCTACACGTGTCATATTTATTTGCTCTCTTTCTTCTTTCTGGTTCGAAAATGAGCTCGCGTTCCGTGGACCGTCAGCGCGTCAGCGCGCCGTTATTCCGGCCTTGCTATTGGACTATTCACGTGATCGCGATACTTCACGTAATAATTCGGCTGTTGCGGCGCAGCGAACACAACTTATTCATCTACCATGTCTGATCCTCAAAAACGCTCCCTTCACCAGAGAGCTCTCCCTGTTCTGACCAAACTCATTCATGGCTCCGCTCCCTTTATCACCACTTTCCTGCTTATACACCTCTCAGCCCCAATACTCGCGAACCTCGGCGGCTCGTCGTTGGCGTCGCAGACAATGGTTCGCTTCGATTTCCCCCTGAAATCCAAATTTTCATTTTATTACCCTAGCTCCTCGGCCGCGAATACTACCAAACGGATTTCGGAGAAAAATATCTACTATTGGGACCCCTTGCCGTCCATTCCTTGTCAGGCATCACCAAACGACTCTTATCTCCGGCCAACGCACCTCCACGTCCCCGAACAAGCCTGCTTACCCTGACCGGCTACGCCTCCATGCTTTTCTTCCTCCCGGTCCATTTCATGACGCATCGTGCGCTTCCGATGAATCCTGCCGCACCCATTCATGCCTTGGGCCCTGCAGAGCTCGACTTCGAATTCGTAAAGTATGGACTGGCGACCTGGCCTTGGAGGAGTTGGTTCCTGTATGGTGGCCTGGTTGCCGGTGTGGTGCTTCATGCGGTAGAAGGCGAGCGGCTGTTGTTTAACACTTACTTTGGTGAGAGTATGGGGCGGATCAAGATCGCCTTAAGGAAGCGCCTCCTCGCCATTGGCCTCGGACTTCTAGCGGTCCCTGTTCTCTCGGGAATTTTTTTCATGTCGAAGGAACCGCTTATGGTCTTTTCTTCTACCGCCGAACGTATCCAAGCCTCCTTCGCGCAAGCCCCACTATATAGATTTTGAAGGTTCGTCTCTCAGCCACGTTCAAAGCCTGCGTCCATTGACACATGTGTTGTCAGCCTGGAGATCACGATACCTAACTTTCGCTATAAACGTGCTACTTCAATTTTAATCAAACGTGATTCTATCCAGTCAATCTGTGTCCTACGCAGGTTGAGCACATACAACCGATATGCTAATTCGCGGTAGATGAACTTGGCAACCAAGAAAAGCCGGGGACAGCGAAAAATTGCCCATTGAAGCTTCAAGATATTTTCGTTGGTACAGTGCATTAGCCGAGGACACCTACACGGGCCTGAACTCCAGCCGGAGTGGACGATGCTATTAGTACTACGGCGGCCAATAACAGGGATTGCCGGCATCGGAGGCCCCGTCGTATCGTCATAATCGAAGTATCATTCGTGGCATACTCGAACGTTGACGATGATATTTATGTGGTGGTCAAGCCTTCCCTTTACTGCTGTTTATCCCTTCGTCAGTCTAGGGCATCTGCCGGACTTCGGGGATGAACTTACCATACGCCAGTACCCTTGTCAGGGAAACCCTGAGATGGCGGCCGGTTGCTCCCACAGGTATGTAGAGGGATGTATACGCCGATGTAATTGAGCCGCACGTTTCCAAACATGCCTCATTTCCTCGCGGTAGAGTGTGTCTACCGTGGATATCGAATTCCCGCTGGCTCAGTTATCGCTAATTCTTAGTCAGTATTTATTTTACCAACCCTAGATGAGTGAGGCAGGGCCGTTCTCCATGACGAGGTGCGTACAACCTTGAAGTTGTCTTCAACTAAATAAACATCCAGACACTGTACATAGATCCAGAAACATTCAGTCCGGAGTCCTTTGTGGCTGTAGGTTGAACCATGCTGTCGAAGATCAGACGCAGCTTTTGATTTTGTGCACCGGTGAGTTGCCCTCGAATATATTGAAGAAATACTTTGAATTCCCGGAGGGTCTGTCCTGGACGATGCATGCCGTGGCACTAGGTGATAGCGTCCATGTTACCAAACCTGTTAAGGATCAAGGGGAAACTGTCCAACCAGCTTTTGGCCTTGTCCCAGCATTGTGGTGTGAGTCTCTCAAATATCCCTCCGGTTTCGGAGAGATCTTACCGCTCTCCTTACCATTCAAATGGCCAATCAAATCAAGACCAGGGTACATGGTCATTAAATGCAGCGCACCTCAAAGGTGCTGGTCAAGTGTTGGCGGAGCGGCAGGGAGAAATTAAAGGATTTTTGAAGCATTGTCTTGAATTCCAGTTCCTAAGCTTCAAATGAAAAATATGGAAAACAAAACGGGGGAGGGGTTATGGAACGAAGGCCACGTGAGTCGACGGTTGAAATTTTAGTTGAAGTTGAACATCGACGGATTCGACTAATTTTGCATGTAATTCAGAGCTGCGACCAAGTTACTTAGTTGACCATACACACAACCTTCCCCGCAGCCGAATTTGCCTCCATATACGCGTGCGCTTCTCCTGCGTTCGCCATATCAAACACCTTATCCACACTCAACTTGATTTCTCCCGTGTCGACAGCGTCAACAATCTGCTGCAACGGCGCGGTTGACATGTTTACCGTACCTGACCCGAACATCGTCAAATGCTTCCAAAGACGTTAGCACCACGCTAATAAGAAGTGTAATTCACATCACCTTGCTCGGAGCCAACGAGGCCATGGGGTCAAATTCAGACCTCCAAATCCCTGCCAATAACCCAACTACTGCAATTACGCCGTCGGGCGCCAGCGCAGCGCACGAGTCCTCGAGGGCGGGTGGGCCAACCAGCTCTACGGCCTTTGTTGCCCCGACACCCCCGGTAAGCCTTTTGACCTCTGCGCTTACAGATCCCGTGTCGAGGATAACATGGTCTGCTCCGCTCGCTTTCACAGAAGCTATTTTGTGCGCAGCGCGGGTGGTGGATATTACTGTTGAAATATTGAAGAGGCTGGATTTTGCGAGGGCCGCGCACGCAAGTCCGACACTGCTGGTGCCGCCATGAATGAACAGGCTATCGCTTGAAGTGACTTTGAGTGCTGAATGCAAAGTGCCCCAGGCTGTATAAGAACAGTAAGGATTGATCTTGCGAGTGTTTGACGGCGCTCACCAGTCATGAAGGTTTCGGGGATGGCAGCGAACGTTTCCCATCCCATATTTTTAGGGAGCTTGATTGCGGGGGAAACAGACGAGTGTGGTACCAGTGTATATTCGGCATAGCCGCCTGCGTCGATTGGAAATTCGATGCAGTCCACACGGCGTTGAGAGGGAAAATCAACCAACCATCAAACTGCCTTCCCATTCCGCCCTATGGGTTGCCTTTAATTGAGGAGGAAAATCGCACAGAAATGAGGTAGCTACCATGATAGCTGCCACAACATCTCCCTCTTTCCACTTCCCGCCACCTGCATCTTTGACCACCCCAACACATTCGATGCCGAGGACCCGTGGGAACACAATCCCAGGGGAGTGGCCTTGGCGCGTGAATAGCTCCGAACGGTTCAACCCGAATGCCTTTACACGTAGGAGAACATGGCCAGTCTTTGGTTGAGGCATGGGGTGCGTTGTTGTGTAGACAAGCTGAGAGGGCGAAATGGGGACGCTTGGGCAAACCACTGCGCGCATTGCGAGAGGAAGAGACATGATTGTTATGGACCTGTTGTAGAAAAAAGAATACAGGAGCAGTCCCCCTAGTACGAGGTTAAAGGGCAGAGCACTGTGCATGGGAGCTACTTTAGTCATTCACACTACTATATATAGATTCTCGGAGGTACGGAGGTAATTTATCCGATTCACCTCAAATTTAACCGTCCCCGTTCCAATACCTCAACTGGTTTTGCGTCTCAATACCATCCAGCATTCCATAATATTTCTCTCCGGGTCCTGACTCTTGCCTCATGTAACTCTTCTTGTGATTCCCACACCACTGGATAGAGTCTCAAGATTTACTTATTATTGGAGAGCCGTATGTAAGTACCACCAATGTGGATATATCACCGCACGATTTATATTTCTGCATTCCCCTTGAAAAATTGAACCATTTTGTGGTTCAACCGCGGTCACGTGCTATGTGGTTCAAACTTCGTGGAACGCCCGGGCTGGAATCTACGCGGCTTACATATGAAGCGTAGATAGTTCCGGTAATATAAACATCCATAGGTATAGCTATTATATTTAGTTATCCACTGAACGAGGAACAGCAATCTGGTCCGACTGTATACTCTCACCGTTCACTCCAATAAAGACCCGAACCTGCCCGAGTCGCGAGATAGAAACGCGAAATTTACCAGGACCACGGCGCACAGAAAGGCCGCCGGGGATCCTACAAGAATATAAAACACACCAGCCCATATGCGTGAATCGCGTCCGTCGTCGTTCAGCGTGTGTACTCGTCTTCTCATTATAGCCACCGGCACATCGGACGCTCGGGGCTGAGGATTCGACAACTGTGCCACGAAGAAGCAAGCCAATTTTAGGAGACACCTGGGAAACGAGAAATCAATCGACGGAAAGCTGCGGCATATTTTGGAACAGGAAGTTGCGCAGAACATCTGCCAAGAGTCCGAGCTTAATATAACAAGTAAGTTCGGCTTTAACGCACGGCGGTTGCGCAGGTCGTGAATCCCCATGCGACCCGCGGTGTTGGGAAGAAAATTGGGCACTGAATGGGTGTCAATGTATCTGATGTGCTCTGAAGATAATTCCGGTTTCACGGCCTGGGTCTGCCGAGGTGACTGTAAAAGATTCCGACCAAAGTAATTGGTGCACTTGCATTCCACTACCTCAGGGAGATATGAAATCCTACTTGCAAAGATGAATACTAGTAGACGTGAAGATTTTGCGTAGAAAGAGGGCGCATGAGGATTCAACAGCCGAAGTTGAACAGTTGAACATCCGTATGCTGTGATACCAATCTCGACATAGAAAAGAACTCTGGGCAACTGCAAGCCGAAAACGCGTTTTAGCGAGATCATTCAGCGGCCAAGGCTGTAGAATTATGTATACTATGCATTGGGAAACCGGCGGATCATGATGGACTGCGGACAGGAGGAATACTGAGCGATAGACTACTTGTGCAGAAAATCAAAGGTAGGGCGCAAGAGTCGACCTGGATGAAAGATAGTTCAGGTATCTAAACGAGGGAGTTCCAGTGCAATAAACCCGTCTAGGCAAACCCGAGCGCCGTCCGGGTCAGGGTGAACCCTTCCGCGGTGAGGAACTGCTGCGCGTCCTTCATCCTGTAACATGGCAGTGAGTGACGGTTTGTGCTGATTTACTTGACAGCGTACAAATCTGTGACGAGGATGAGCGATCCCGGCAAAGTGACGTTCAGCTGTGTCGTTGCCTTGGCCATGATAGGGTCGAGAGTCGAAACCATGGTCGAGAAGCTCGGAACCTTCCCGGTCGCTTTGATTCCGGAGAGAGTCGATGCGACTAGTCTGTCAAATAGGGGTCAAAATCGACGGAAGGCGGAGGTAAGACTCGAACTTACTGCAGTGAGTCGGCGTACGTCACGCTAACGTCGTCGTTCGTAGGCTTGACGGTGGTCGAGCCGGCACTGACTGCAGTGCCGGCGAGGCCAGTGGCGGTCTTGTTGAACGCGGTATTAAGCATCGCCATCTGCTGGCCGACCGTCGTGTCGCTCAAGGTCTGGTTAGCCATCTCCGTCACTGCGAGCCTTTGAGTATGCTCTTAAATTTATACGGGCATTAGAAAACGCACAAACGGTGGGGCCGACTTGGTGCATAGTCTCATCGAGGGAGTCGAGAATCGATATGATGGCGGCGTTCGTGTTCGTCGTTTGGCGGACATTGAGCTTGCTCGCGCAAGCGACAGAGACAAGAGCGAGAGTAAAAAAACGGCGCAGAGTGAACATGATGCGGAGAGAGACGAAAGTCAAGCGTCGCAACAGATACGAGAACAAAACACAGCGAGAATAAAAGATACAATCGTGGGTACGAAATAGTTCCATTTCGCCTAGAGATCCGTGAAGACGCCAAACATGGTGCGAGCTGATTTTGGGAGCCTCTTTCAGGACCAATGAGAGCGGGCAAGATTTGCGTCGGGAAAAGTTCCTCGGAATGCGTGGAAAAGAACGTCAAGTCGGGAATGTACTGGATTTAGGATGCATCACAGATTCACAGAAGTTTTCCCATGGCCGTGAGAGCTGACTGTCTGGGCATTATAATAGGGAAACACTGGCTACCGCCGGAGCAGATTGACCGGGCAACATTCTCTCACCATCGTGGTGGCATCATGTAATTTTTGCTGTCCCACTGGGCCGCACTCGTTCTACCGGACCCGTTTGAAGACAGCAAACGATTGATACTTGCGGTAGCCCACATGGTCGCGGAGCCGAGAGGCTTGTTCAACGGGTGAGAAAACTTGGCAAGGCACCGGTACCGTAGTGGTCAAGAGCAAGATTCGACTTGTTGACGTCAGAGGTCAGTGGACCGAGTTTTTCAAGACCGAGTGCAGCAGCACTTTTTGTGATTCGACAGCAGATATTGAAGTGTCAGGTAAACCAGGATCAGGTATCAAATATTGGGAATGGGTTGCAAGGTGGGGCCCGGAGTTAGAAATGCAAACCCGTTGGCCCGGACAAGGTACATAACTCAGGTGATGACGTCACACTTTTTACTTACTATTTCGATAGCATGACCACCGACAAACTAACATGCCTCTCGCCTTTTACTAGAGGCATCAGTGTCGTGTGGTCAGCAATGCTATCTAACCAATTTTTCAGCTCTCAGCTTGTTCTGAGTTGTCCCTTCCTTTCTTTTTTCACGTTCCCTTTGTTTTGCATCATCTCACGCCTCTTTCTTTTGAGCGTTTCGGTTACAGTAATGAGTCTCAGTCTGCAGAAGCATTCCATCATCCGCTTGTGTTGTTGGTTTTGAGCCAGTAGCCACTCTCTCTATTTGACCATTCATTAATGATCTCGACAGGTTCTGCTACAGTAATAAGAGTACGATGTACATTATTCCCAAAGAGTAGTCGAATTAATATTATTCACCAATGCCTGCGTATAGCTCGCGGTCGAAGTGTCTCTGTGTCTGCGGTAGGAGCGGTATCGGATGCCCTCCGGGTCGTGCTCGACGTGTCTACGGCCCGAGCACGGATGGTTTCCCGTCGCGGAAACAACGTCGTTGCCTTATCAGCGCTCGAAGCCACAGGAGCACTCGGCCAAGCCATGTTTTCACGCTCGAGCTTAGTGGGCGGGTAATCCCCTCCGGCTGCAGGCCGTCCGACCGCGGCTGTGCACCATGGCGGGGCACAGATCACTGAAGCTTGCAGGGGGCGGCCCGCTGGTGCCCGACATCCGCCGCGAGCCGAAGAGACAAAGAGCGACGGGGTGCTTGGGTCCAACCGTGCCTGTCGCCTCCAGAACAGGATCAAGACGCCGAGGAGCAGGGCAAGGCCGCCGGCGACAGGGCCGATAATCAGGAGGTCACGGTGCAGATGCGGTCTGCAGTGCCTGTGCTGAGAGGGTCTGTGGTCAAGCCCAAGCTCGTCGTTCTTCCGTTTGATGAGGTGAAGGTAAATATGCCGCTAGAACCCACGGTCGAGGAACTCAGCCCTGTGAAATTTGCACTCGCACCGTTGAAATTTCTTGCGTTGTACCCGGAGGAACAGCTCGGAATTTGCCGGTCAGATTTGACCCTCGATCACGTGTGCTCGGCCCTTGATCGCGTACTACGACGAACGTCGACGAATCGTCTATGATGGCGGTATTCTCTCGCCTGATACCTGCAGCCACTAGCGCATATGTTCTACAAACTCGTGAATGATCATCAGTTAACACTGAGCCCGCCGCTTACCTTTCCCCAGTGCTTGCGATGATATTTGTCCCGCAACAGAATGAAAAGTACTATGATTTAGGCGGCGCCGCTGGATTCCTATCCACTGCTTTCGTCTCACTGTACTACCCCGCACTTAGAAGCAAGTTCCTCGACGGGAAGCCGGGCCCTCTGCCCTCGATCATGTCGTTCGCGCCCCGTCAGTTGCTTCTGAGTGCGGCACTTGGGATCTGGAGTGTACGCCTCGGAAGCTTTTTAGCTATGGTCAGTGGACTGTATGGTAGCTGCTCTACACCTCTGCTTATTTAATTTCCACACAGAGGGCAATCAAGGCCGGCGGAGACTCCAGGTTCGAGGAAGTCAAAAAGGACCCCAAACGCTTCACGTATTTCTGGCTGGCACAAGGTAAAGCGTTCGATTAGATAGACCAAGAAGACCTCCCTGAACTCGCGCAGCGACGTGGGTTCTCCTCGTCGGTCTTCCGGTTTACATGGTCAATTCCCTGCCACCGCACCTCCATCCCGCGCTCGGCATCCGCGACTACGCAGCATTCGGTCTCTTCGCGGGCTCATTCATTTTTGAAGTCGTTGCGGACCGCCAGAAGTCCGCCTGGAGACGTGCCAAAGACGCAAAGGAGCACAATGAGAAGTTTATTACCCGCGGACTGTGGTCGATCTCGAGACATCCCAAGTACGCCGGCGACGAACTCTTGCGATCTTTCTCTGACGTATCCTAGCTATGTGGGCGAGGTGGGGATCTGGACCGGCATTTGGGCGCTGGCGTCGGGCAGTTTGCAGACCGCATACTTTCCGATCGGGACGGTTGCGCTCACCGCCGCCAGCCCGCTGTTTACCTGGTTCTTGGTCCGCAAGGTATGTACCCTCTCACCTCCGAGGGCGAACTCGATGCCGACGGAGCATATGCAGGTCTCCGGCGTCCCGCCCCTCGAGAAGGCCGGGGACAAGAAGTTTGCCGGTGACAAGAAATGGGAGGAGTATAAAAGGTGGCTGTTTCTTCCAGATATTCGTGTGGCTACTGTGCTTACAACCCCCAGGAACGTACCTATTTTCTGGCCATGGGGGTCGAAGAATTGAGATTCTCATCGGGCTGTAAACTTGAAATTCGCTGCGTGTAGTTTTAACATCCGTACTGAGACAGATATGTATATTCAATGAACTCTTTTTGATGATTTCAGTCGCAGTGATTTGAGACGGTTAATTAATGCGGGGGAGGGGAAGTATCTGTCACCACCTGCTTTTTACTTTTACACCAACCATTCACCACCTGAACTCTCAGCTGGTTTCCTTTTCGGAGCGTTTTCGCCACTAGCGACGAGCCTAGGATGCTCTGCCAAGGCGACCGCCGGATATGGTCATCGTCCCTTCGCTTGCATCCCCCAATACTCGGCTGTTGCACTCGACGGTAAGGACAGCCTCGTCCTTTGGCAGGTGCTTCAACGGACCCTGAGTTCGTCACGTACACCTTCCTGGGGACTGTGCGGGTAGCTATGTGCCAGCCTTCCCCCTCGAGCGTTTCGGGGTGCTCTTATCGACGACTGCCAGTGAGGCGCCCGAGATTTGGGAACATCCCGGATTATGCACTGATACATACAGTAGTTCACATGCATACCCGGGTTTAATGAGCGCGCCCTGACCTGTGACCGCCGAATTGAATCCAGCCTATTATCCTAAGGCAGCCTAATGCAAAAACACAGTCAAGGAATTACTGGGCACCACCAAGGCACGACCGGCTACAGAATCCACAAGTGTGACGCCCGATTTTCGAGGTTTCAAAAATCGTTCCAGTGCATCAGGAAATTTACTGACTATCTCGGTAACGAAAACTCCCTAAATGATTATCTTTCCAGAGCGCTACAGCTGTACATGTACAGCCAGCGCAATCTTCAAGGCGGGAAATATAGAGGTGTGATTGCGTGACGCTACGTCTTAAGCGGAGATTGAATTTCTTGGCCCTTTGGCATCGGCTTCGACAGCGAGCACTGATTTCCTCACCTTTCGCCTCTATCTACCTCCGTGCCTGGGGGGAATATACTCCCGCGCTTGGTTTCATTGAAAGTGGCAGCACCTGCGCCGTACGCTCTTGCACATGCCTCTGTTTTTTATCAGTACCCATGTTTTGCACAGAAACGTGGTACATCGGACTGGCGGAGTTGGTACCCGGTCCACCCCCGTGTGCTCACAACATCTGTGCATATCATTCGGAGCCAACGCCGTAGCCGGCGGCACCTCTTTTGGCCATCACGCAGCGTCAGGGTCGCGATTACCAACTGGGTCAACCCTCTCAAGTACTAATAATATTGTTGAATTTCGGAAAACGCGTATTGTTCTAGTATGGATAATCCTCAGCACTACCAACCACTTTCGTATGCATTGCACCCACCAAATACATCCACCACCCCGAAACCAGGCGCATCGTCGGTCCCGCACCAGCGAGAAGAGCAAGAAGAAGAGGAAGGGGAAGACGAGAATTTCGTCGCCGATCACTTGAACCAGAATGACCACTCGAGCGACGCGTCGACGAGCAAGCCAGCAGGGTACGCTCCTTCCAGCGTGGCGATCAGCCGCTAATATTCGTTGCAGGGCCGGTGACGCGGCGCCGCAGGAGCACCAATTTCTCCAAGAGCCGGATCCCGGTGGGAAGCGTCGTCCAGGACGTCCGCGAGGGTCTAAAACAGAAAAATCCAGTCCCCAACTGGCACCGCTCCCCCCAAGCCGGATGCCCATCCATCCCATCCAACCGGAACGGGCACTGCGCCGCCACAGCTTCCGGATGTCAATTCACAGAATCAGCAGGTGGGGGCTCCTCGTTCTGGAAGGCATTTCTTGGTATTAATGGAACTAGTATTATGAATTTCAGTGGCGAGTGCTGAATCTGTGCGCGGAGTTTTACGGTGCGGCAGAGGAGCTCGTCGTAGGTGTCGCTCAACCAGCCCTTGAGCATCGTCTCACGGCCAACAGAAAGGAACACCTCCGTTGGTTGTCGCCCAATGTTACCAAATGGGCCCAGGGAGCAAGGTCGACCCGTTAATGATGCTTAACGACGCGAAACGGATATGTGACACACTCGTGAGCCCGCTTTGACCTGAGCTCGACATCATTCTCCGACACAATTTGTCTCAGCTCGCAAATCCCACGCAATTAATATCAAGCCCGCCCCCGCCTCTGTACCCTGCAATCCCCACATTCTACCATCCACAACCGGTCGCCAGCACCGCCGCGCCCCCAAAGGCATCGACGTCGACAGCCAAGCCCACTCCCACTCCCGCACCTGCACCCGCACCCGCACCCGCCCCTGCCTCCGCCCCTGCCCCACCACCGGCTCCCGCTCCTCCACCGTCGGCTGTGATTACGAACCCGGGGTCTTTCGTGGTATCCCTTGGAACGCAACCGACATATCCGTATGCCAGCTATGCGCCTCCGGCGGGACAATATCCGGGCACGTACTATGCTCCCTACGGATACCCCGCAGGAGCATATTACCCCACTGCCCAACCTCACACTGCCCAACCTCAGCAACAAGCACAACCACAAGCACCACCACAGCCGCCGGCACAGCAACCACAGTCTACAGCCAAGGCCCAACCGCCTCCACCACAGGCATCGACATCGACTCTCAAGTCTGCTCCAGCAGCACCAGCGTCGGGCAACGGAGGCACTCAGGGTCCATGGTCGGACGAGGAGGTGGAACGCTTGAAGAAGCTGGCAGAAGATAGCAAAGCCAAGGCCGCCTCGGGGGAGACCGAATGGGATTGGGTGGTGGGCGAATGGGGCCCCGGCCGCACGAGGTCTGTGTTTCGGCACGGCGCTTTTGCCAGTTGCTAACATTGGAAAATTAGGCACCAAATTTTACTGAAAGCGACAGGCCTCGGTCTAAAAGAAAGCAAAGGGCGAGGCAACAAGCGACGGCGCGAACCGGACGACCCGGGTACGCCCGCGAGCCCCGCCCCGCCGCCCAATCCCGCAACCGCCAACTCCAAAATTGCCATGTCCACATCGACGCCGAGCAACACAGGGTCGCCTGCGATGAGCCACGCGACGTCCACGCCCATCGCGTCACCATCGATGAGCCACCTCCAACGCCCCCCCAGCGCCAAGGGACACGCGCCACCACCAAAGCCCGCCCCGACCCAGCTAGCAATATGCCTTGGCCGATGCCCACCGTGGCAGCCGCCAACATTTCACCCGTCCTCTCGCCGTCGGTCCAGGGAGAGCAGCGCCCCAGCTATTACCGGCCGCGTCCTCCGACCGATGCTGCCGGCACGGCACCCCGCACCACCAATCACCAGTTCATGTACCAAAATGGCCCTGTTCAGAACGGCGCGTCTTGATACCCCGCATGGACATAGACATTGCCCGTGTCACTTATTTTATTATATTCGCTCTCTGAGGCTCCCTAGTAGTGCTGTTGCTCTGTAACGCTGTATACCAGTGTCATAAGTAGTCCTGTACTTAACTAACCAACTAAGTGTATTCAATTCCGGTAGATTAGTCGGCTGTCAGAGCGGCTTGCCGCTTCAAGCTCAATGTGAACCCCAATTAGGAAATTCGCCTTTTGACGTAACCCACATGATACAACAACGCCGAATAGAAGGCGCCAAGGCTGGTACCTCCAGTTCCAAATCACGAAAGTTCTTGTCTGGTTTCAGAAAAGCAAAATCACCCACGGAAGATGTCGCCTTGTGCTCCAAGTTCCAAGATTTGCCGTACGATATCCTCCTCCAGGTTCTCGCACACCTTCCAGAAAATTACATCGTCATACTATGCCTACTGGTATTTCCGTCAATTGTTTTCCTAGAAGAAACAACTCATGATATTTTCCAGTCACGAAGCATGTTCGACTTGCTGCTCCCATCGTTTTACGCCTCCCTTGATCTCAAGTCGAGTGGCGCCTGCCGTGCCACTTTGAAGCGCCTGGATCTCGAGCCGAACCTGGCCATACACATCCGGAAGCTCGTCGTGAGGCCCAGCCGCCCGTCGCGCTGGATCCGAGCCAACGAGACAACTGTCGATGAATCATTGGTTGCCGACATGCTCGCCCAGCTGGCGTCTTCTGGGCATCTGGAAAACCTGCATACATTCATCTGGGACGGGATGGAGAGTACCAATGACTCTCTGTGGCTCGCGTTACGTCTTAAGTAATTCTCTGCCTCCATCTGGTGCCGACGCTCCATTGACGCGTGCGAGCGTTCTAGCTGCCCGCATTTAAAAACTGTTGGTACTAGCGTTGGTTTAAATACGCAGAAGCTTGACCCGGAAAGCCATGTAAGACCAGAAATCCTGGCTTGAGTTGCTGTTCCGACCAGTTCCCTAGCTTTTTGACTTCCGCGATCTAATTGGTTTTTCGCTCGGTATAAATCGCGCTCATTGTTCTCTTCGTAATAACACATTTCTCCCCCCTAGTAACACAAAAACTGGTTCGGTGGACGAGTAAGTATGTAACTTTATAGGCGCCAATTTTGCTAATGAAGATGTATTTCAGATATTTTCACCGGCCAACTACTCCCGGATCGCCTTTGGGAAATGCTGCTGGTGCATAGCCCGAATTTGGTTGAGCTGACATTGGATGGTACTTGTATCGTCTCACAATTGTGGAATATTCGCAAGATATTATCTGGACGCTGGCGTTCATTGCGGGCCCTTTCGTTCGGGAACTTATCTTCGCGATCATTGGAGACGGACTCTCAGGAAGTAACAAATTTCCTCAAGGCACATCCCCGGCTAGAAAACTTGATGTTCTTCAGGAGCCTGTCTGGATTTACTAGCGGCATATCCTCTCTGCCGCTAGTGCCGTTACCCCGATTGCGGGCGTTTACCGGGAAAGTTAACCAGCTCAAGGGTGTAACGGGAGCGCAGCTTTCTTCACTGCGGACCCTTCATTTGTCCGACTACTTCAGTCCCGCCGCAAATTTTGCACCCATACTCCAGGAATTTCCCTCTGTTTTGTCATTATCAGTCTGTGTCAACTTTTTGGACACGACGAATGGCGTCCACCAGGGATTCTTTGAGCGCTTGCTGGGTGCATGCCCGCAACTCATGCACGTCAGCATCTCGTCCACATCCTCATTCAACTTGGTAAGATCGAATCACACCGTGTTCAACTCAGATTCTTAGGTTATTTCTTAGGATCATTTCTCAGAAGCCATACGTCATACGCCCCATTTGCGCTCCTTCGTTCTAACACTTCCCCGGCGGAAGATCACGCAGCAGAGCATGAGTAAATTTGCAATGCGCACCGCAGGTCGATATCCCAGCTTGGAGGAGTTCATCATCCGTGTTATCGCGGATTGGGACCACGAAGACCAACTCAACGATAATTATCGACTGTCGCACTTGGGTGTTTACTACATCATAAATTCGGCATCGTCCCGCCTCCTTCGTATCCATGAATCATTGGGGGGTCTCGTCCGTTATGCCAACTCTGTGACTCGTGTTATACCCCCGAATTCTGGCACATAACATGGACATTTAATATATGTGAGGTAATGATAGTTAAATAGAACGAACCGCGAGAAAGGAGGGAATGGAGGTAGGTTGTGAGTGCTTGCGGGGGTTTGATCGTTCCGGCCAACTTGAATTCGGGGACTTCGCGACGCCGCAAGGAGAGGCGACGGGAAGTCCGACGCGGGAGGAACGGAAGGCAGACACGACCAAACGCGTACGCAAGGCCACACTGGCAGGGCGAGGATGTGACCTGTAGCAACCCGAGCGTAAGCTCAAAAAAAGAGGGATGGGACGGTGGAGCAAAAACTTAAGTCTTGAGTGAGAAGGCGGCGCTGGAAAGGACGTTGTCGGTTATTTATTGAAGCGTCTGTCTATACGATTATTCCTATATAATCTTATCAAACCTGTCTACCACTGGCAGGCTCGCGAGCTCGCCTATCCTAAGCTCACACGAAAGCGTTCACATCTATATATCGTCGCCCATCATCTAAGTAATTACACCATCTATGTTAGGAGTGAGTACATAGATCTAAGTCCCGTCATTAAGCCGTTCATGAACTAGCATACCTACTCGGACCCGGCTGCGTGAAATTAAGCCCCGCCCCCCATTTCTATATTTTTCCCCTTGATACTCTTCCATTCTATGACTAACGAGCCGACGAGGGAGAGGGCCGCCATGGCGACGGAGACGTAGAACGCGGACGTCAGAGCGTCGTTGTACACCTGGAGCACGGCTGAGAGGTACTGCGGATCGATGGCATTTTTAAGGCTTGTCGCGCCGGCAGACAGCACGAGCGCGGGAGACACGCCCGGGACGTGCGCGATGAGACCCGATATCAACTGGTTGGAGAAGACATTTTGTCCTATGGCGATGAAGAGCGCGCCGCCGAGCGTTTGCGCGAACATGATAATGGAAGTCCCAATGGGGACGTCAGTGAGCTCGAGGACGGCCTGTGCCGCGATGATGGGCTGCTGCATGCCGAAGCCAACGCCCAGACCGAAGACAATCTGGTATCCGATCCAGTGCGCATGGCCCGCGCTGGGGGTGAGCGTCGACAGAAGCCCGGCGCCAACGGACATGAGCACGGATGACAACAGCATAAACGGCGTGTAGTACCCGAACGTCGTGATGAGGGACCCAGCGAGTAGCGAGGAGACTACGAGCGAGAGGATCATGGGAGGTTGTCGATGCCGGATTTGACGGCAGAGACACCCTTAATGGCTTGGAACCAAATTGCTGAAGCTGTATGAGAGGAATGAAGCTTCCCAAATTGAAGGAAAACTCACGTAGATAAAACACGAGAATAAAGAACGCGGATCCGAGACACCACGAGAACCATGCGCCTGACCATATGCTTCTTGTCCTGAAGATACGCGGGGGGACGGTTGCGTCTTCCTGTTTCCAACTTTGGATGACGAGGAACCCAATGATGAGGACACCGAAGACAACAAAGAGACCGATGATGCGTCCATTTTTCCACTCGTATTTGGATCCCCCCCATTGCAGCGCGAGGAGCAAACAGACAATGGCTGGAATAAACAACAGTGTACCCCATGGATCGAACTTGTTTATGCGTTCCATCATAGAGATATTCTGGGGCTCGTGATCGGCGCTCTTGGGCATCTTGAACAAAAATATCATAACCAGCAGCGTTATTGCACCGATGGGGAGATTGATGTAGAAACACCTGCCGCAGAACAGGCAGTCAGCACAAGGTAACGGGGGAGAGAGAGAGTCAATACCATCTCCAGGAGACTTTGTCCGTGAAAGCGCCTCCCATCAGGGGACCGGATACACTGGCGATCCCATACATCGCTCCAATCAATCCTGTGTATAAAGGGCGCTTTTTTAAAGGAACAGAGTGCGCTAGCGAGCCGTGAGCCTCGCGAACATCGAATGGATCAAGTTGATCTTACCGACGATGATAAGTGCACCACTGAAGATTCCGGCGCTTCCTAGCCCCGCAATGGCACGACCAACGATGAGCGCATTGGAATTTGGCGCCGCCCCGCAAACGAGGGATCCAATCTCAAAAATGGTAATCGCGCTGATGTACACCTTCGAAGTGGGATCAAGACCAAGAGAGGAAACGAAAAAAGGCCAACTTACCCATTTTATAGAAACGAATGTGTAGAATTTCCCAAAGAGCAGTTGCGTCGCGGCAGTGGCCTGGGGAAGGAATTAGTCGTGCGAATAGAATTGAGAAGAAGATATACCAGCAGATATCTATACAAATCCAGTGAAAATGAGACGTGAACTTGCCAACCTTGAGCAAATAGCCACTTACGCGCTACCGTACTGCGAATTAACGGTCAGCTATGAGGAAAAGATAAAGACACCGCATTAGCCACCTACCCAACCGACATCGTCGAGAGAGTTGAACTGGTCCGTGATTTTGGGCTAAAAATAGTTAAGAATGCGGATGCTCTGGAAGAGAGGCTTCCCACAATTGCGGTGGAAATGATTGTATTATCCTTGACGAGAGTTGGTGGACGTTGGCAAATTTTGGCAGTAAGCACGTACGAGGGCGAGGAGAAACACGGAGAGACAAAGAGCCAGTGTGAGAAGGCCGAGTTTCATTCCATGGGGGTAGTCATCCTCGGAGTCCTGAACTGTAGAAATATTAAACGAAGTCGCGTTTTGTAGATAGACGCTCCAGCGCGGAAACTCCGAGTCGTACCTTGTGAGATTTTCTCCAAGTCATTTTCCCCGGAAATGTGGATCTTCTCTGGGTCGGATACGGCGTGAAAGGAACTGTTGTCGTTGAGGGTCGCCCCTTCGCTACCGGGCAATAGAGCAGGCATGGAGGGGAGCGCGATGGGTAGCCTGCAGCTGGGCCATGTTTGATGAATTCTGATATTTATGCATTCTATCCCCTTTAGTCGACGCGTCGCGCTTAGTCACATCATTTACCCCACGGCTAAACGGCGAAAGCGCGTATCGGGCGCGTTTTTCCGAAGCTGCAAGTTCGCAATTCAAGCTTTGAATCACGCAGGCAATCCTCCTCAGTTTCTACCCGAGATATATAGAGGTCTTTGACTGTCGTAAGTGTTGGTTCTGGCGAACGCCATGGATCGACGCGGTCCCGTAGACTGCACGGCAGTGTTGGCTAGTGCTGGGCGGGTCCGGTCCAAAAATTGGTTCGAACGTGAACCGGACCGGACCGAACACCAGGTTCAGGTTCAAGGTTCGGATATTTGCTGCCTTGAACCGAACGCCAGGCTCAGTGTTCGCGCCGCCAGGGGGCGTTCGAACCCCGAACCGAACTCGAACCTGAAAAATCCAACAAGAGGTGATTCCCTGTGAGATTTGTGAGTTTATGGGGTGAGATTTGGAGTCAGATCCCTTCTAGTCTTGACCTAGTTTGCTACAGCCATCTGTCTATGCCCTGGGTGCAAATTCGGACGCCATCTGGATGTCGGAACGATGAGTCACCACATGTGACACTCTGTCCTGCACGCTCGCTTACCGTAAATGTCGCTAGTTGACCATCAGCACTCTTATGTGCAATTTGAGATGACTGTATCACCTTTGAGTCAGATTGGTATGCTTTTTGAGGTCCCTACTTGACGTCCTTGCTCCGAAAAAATGCAACTTTTTTGACAGGTTCGAACGCTGAACTGGACCTGAACGCAGGTTCAGGCTCGGCGTTCTAGGTTCACTTGAACCGAACGCGAGGTTCAGGTTCAGCGTTCGGGGAAAATGGCCCCGAACCTGAACCGAACCGAACCTGCCCAGCACTAGTGTTGGCTTAATGATTAAGGCCTTAATTTGGTTAAGGGTTATTAAGGCCTTAGCATAAGGGTTAACGGTGGAGGCTCCGAGCGGTTAAGGCTTAAGGATCCGGTCCGGCAGAGGTCGGACTTCGGGTGGTGCCGGATTCCAACCACAATTCATGCAGTTGAGAAACAGAGATGAAGGAATGAGACATTTGGACATTCTCCAGCAATACTACAGCACACAGTGCGGCCACTAAATTTTCTAGATGACCATACATCATCAGGTTGAACTTCCAAAAAACTATGCCAACTACCGTGCCGGATGCAGAGGACGAGAGAGGCCAATGAACGGCGACCCTGAGGGCAACTCCTAATTGCCTTGGCCACTTTGGCATCTTCGTGCAATGCTTGGAGCAGTAGAATTGAGCGTAGGAAACTATTTCCTAAAATGGATATAAGCCCTTAACCTCTGCCCTTATGATTAAGCCTTAAGCCTTAATAACCCTTAACGGCCGGGAGGGAGGGTCCATACTAAGGGTTAAGAGCCAACACTGGGTCACTGCCAGTGGCAGTGCACGGTCCCGTTTAGGAACCAGCTAGGAACTGCCTCTAAGAATCTTAGTAAGAAACAATTAAAAATTGTAGTGCTTCTGCTTCAAGGAAGATCAAAGGTCGGTAGAAACGCAAAAGATCCCAGGATGATTCATCGCCGTCATAATGATAACAATGTAGTCGAAGTAGGTAGAGTGTTACGCGCGTCGTCGGTGGATTCCTTTTGGGTCTTCAATCGAGATCGTCGAGGCCCTTGAACTCGCGTCTGTAACTCGAAAATCAATAAAGGTCGAGGTGAACTCAAAGGACATCTCACCCCAAGAGAGCGTCGACTTCGTCCCGAGAAATAAGATTCCGTCCAAACAACTTGATCAATTCATTCCCCCACAATCCGCGCGTCGCGTTGGAACAGGTCGACCACTTCGTCCGCGGGGTCATCGCCTCCAGGTCCACCCACCCCGCCGGTAGGGTGCACGCTAGCCTTGGGGAAGCCGTCGAGCGGGTTGGGCGTTATTTCAGGCGCGCCGGCGGAGGCGGTCCCACTGGGAGTGGACCGGAAGGCGCTGGCACCGCAGAGCTTGGAAAAGGCCCTCCGCTGGGAAGATCCGTAGGTTTGGCGATGGGCGGGGATTGCGACGCCGACGCGCTGACACTAGACCGCTATGACACCAGAGGACGCACCCGAGGGGATCGGCGCACCGCCGGAACTCTTGGGCGGAATCGAGGGCTGAGATGACGCGGGGGACGCACCGCTCAATGCAGTGGACGGCTGAGAGACGCTAGGGCGGCACGTTAATTCCCGAGGAGACAGCCGAAGGGATACTAGCGCTCCCACTGCTCTTCGGTGGGACCGGAACAGATGCCGGAGGTAGAGCATTCGAAGACTGGGCGGAACTTGATGGACTCGCACTTGCGGACGGGACGAAAAGACCCGACGAGACCGCAGAAGGGAGGATTGTGCCGCTGGTACTCTTGGACGATTGAGGACCCTTCTCAGCCGACGCTGATGATACGCTGCTCGAAGTCGCCCCGGATGAGGAGCTGGTTGCACTGGCGCTGGTGGACGGAGTACCAACGGCAGAAGAGAAGCCGGATGGAGTGTCTTCGACAGGCTGACACTGACACTCTTCACAGGGATACGAAGGGATGGCTGGGAGGATGTGGTTGGGATCGAGGCAGAGGGACTAGCACTCGATATGCTGGTGGGGCCGGAACCACCGGACGAGGGGCCTCCGCTGGCGCTCTGAGATGAATTGGGCCATTGGCCAACAGGGAGGATGTAGCGTGAGCTTTCGAGGCCGATGAACCAATGGACGTGTGAAGAGGGTCAGCACTAGAAGTCGGAATGTTCGATACTGGTGGAATACTCGCTGTTGCGGAGGAAGGCTGAGCAGATAAGGAGGACGGGATGGGGCGACGATCCTGAGCTGGCCGGTGCACTCGATACTGGTAATACTGCCTGTTGCAGAGAAGTGGGGTTACCAGCCGAGGAAGTTCGGGCGGCAGAGAGGACGTAGCAGGGACGATGCCGAAACAGGTGCGGTTTTTGAGGAAGGCAGGGGGGGCTGGAACCCGGCGCACTAGACGCAGGTGGGACACTCGCTGTGGTCGATGAAGGCTTCGATCCACCTGCAGACAATG
>JARJLE010000583.1:0-26265 GCA_029289555.1 Mycena latifolia | reverse complement strand
GTTCACGGAGGTGTGTCGCCATTTAGGTTCAACTCCTCCCCAACTCGTGTTGGATTGCGAGCAGTTGCAACAACACAGGGCCAACCACAAGTACTCGCCGTTTCCATTCGAGCGGTGGCACTCCCAGTCGAGAGTGAGAGAGTAACACATGCATCGGTGGCTGAATGAGTGCCTCTAGCTCTGGTGTTGGGGACAACCGAAGATTGGTAAGCCAAAGTGACGCTTCTGTGTCTCGAGCAGTTGACGGTCTAGTTGAAAAATAATCGGTGTAGCACTTGACCACGGGGTGTTCAATGTGGAATGCCGCGATAACGACTGCGAGTCTTGAAACTGCTCCCTGAAGATGGCGATGAGGGGATGGTCCAGAGGCGCTGACTGCTCGGGTTGTAAATAGGACGGCAGGTGGATTTTACCAATCTTGGTTCTTATATCAGTGCCATTCAAACGTTGAAAGTTGAGGCTTACCTGACGGGATTTCAAAACCGTATTTGCGACATCTTGGCAGAATTCCCTCTCCCGCTGGTAGGTGCGAGGGATCAGGAGAGGAAAGAGTGTTTCCGGGTCCTCGTGGTCCGACCAATCGACACACTCCAGCCATTTTGAACTTGAATTCACGTACAGTCCCAGCACTACGCTCCATGCGACCAGAAAATCTTGCAGGATACCAGAGAACATCATCGTCTCTCCAGTCAGACGCACCGGGATACGGCAGCATCACAATTTCGCCGAGCTTGAATCTAGCGAACGAATGCGCATCAGAAATGATCTGTGACTACAAAAATGGTGCTTACAACGCATCTACGGGCCTCGGCTCGCAACGGAAACAGATAAACGTCACTTCCGGATCTCCCCAATCGATATCCTCGGGGAGACACCGCATGTGCGACCAGAACCGACACTTCTCGCACTGAACTTGGTAGGGGTCATGTCTCCTTCGGACATTGTGCCGCATTTTCAGACAATAGGGCAGGGAGTCATGGAACTTGTAGAGTCACTTTTGGCTGGCTATGGTCGCTGTTGAAATCTGGTGGACGCTGTGGAGTCTCCGGGCCCTCGAGTGCATCCAGGATCATCTGGGAGATCGGGTCACTCGCTGCAGGTCGTCCCACCTGGTTTTCCGCTTCATTATCCGAGTCTCCAACAGGGAATGGTGCCGCCTTCGCAGGGATTTTTGCGCGATCTGCTTCAAGGTCGTTCACAGTTCGAGTGGTTCGCTGGAGTAGGGTCAAATTCAACCAGGGCTGTCGGATGAATTCGAACTACTTACCTCCTCCCGCGAGCGTCGCAGGTAAATAACAAACGTGGTTTGCGGATGGAATTCCTCCAGCAAGTGCAGCGGTCCCAGGTAAGCCAAAGCACCGTCGCGAAGGAGGTCATTGTACATGTAAGTGCTGTTTCCGATCCTGAGTGAGTTGTATAGTGGCCCACCGCTCCTGCAGCCATGCTTCCAGAATATAAACACGAGAAATGAGCTCGTATTCGACATCGGGTCCCACTTTCATTATGAGTGGGCAAGATACGTCTCGGAATGTTTCGTCGGCACCCTCGACACGAGCAAAGTTGGGGGAGACTCGGAGGATGAGAGGCCAATCTGTGGAGATAGAGAGGAGCGAGGCATGACCGTCGCTGCAGGATGCATGAGGACATGCAAGGGATGTTTCGACTTGGTGGATGAATGCAGCGGATCGACCTGGGCGGGGTCCATAGCGGTCCCGGGGATACTGTGGACCAAGAGATCTTCCAGAGACGGTTGATCGATACCAGGCGGTATGAAACCTTGCGCTAGAGCGAGGTCGTCCCTGTAGATCGGGAACTCGTAATAAACCTGAGGGTGGATGTTTTCTGTGACATGATTCGAACCACAGACATACTTGAGCCTGTAATGTACCCCAAAGTATTGTCGAAGCCGCTGCGTCGTGTCCATCTATGTGAACGTTCAGTGAAGACCCTGATTACGAATCATGGACTCACTTGAACCATCTGGGTTGTCCAGGTCCGCGCGCATCCGGGCATTCCGGCAACGAATTCTCCCCCATCCCATCTCGTCTGGATAAGCCGTTTGACATTTCTCTGGCCCGCATCTAATGCTGTGACGAGTTTACTGTGCAGAGATTTGGAACTCTCCTTTTTGGCTGAGGGGTCCGACGCACTAATAGCACCGCTGAGCAAGCCGCGGAGCCAGAAGTGCTCAAAAATATCCCGGAGCCCGCTCTTCGATGGGCATTCCGTACGAATTCGGCGTAACAGTTCGCCTCGAACGGCATCAGACATGGTCACGAATGCGCGGAATATAGCCTCCATGGGTGCATCGATGAAGCATGAGTTGGCATCCCACTTGTATGACTGCAGAAGCCGCGGGTCAAGGGAGGTATGAGAGCCTGGAGCCGCTGTCCCAGAAGCCGCCGGAGATTTTGAGGAGGTGTTGGCCGCAATGAAACGCTCGGTCTCTGTTAAGGTTGATTTCTGCGCAGCAAGATCCGCCTCAAGTTTAGCAACGGCGGCGAGACGTTCCCGAGTATCTGGTGCCCGGCCATCGTTTTCATACCAAGTGGGGGTAATTCTTGATGCAGGCTGCGGTCGCAGTCCTTGGAATCTTGCTTGGACGTGCCCCGCTACATGAATATTCTCCCTGATTAGTAAGGCATACAAAGATTGTGCGCACCGCACCTGTGACTGCCTCATAAAGCATCTCGGTTTCTCGCGAAACCCGATAGAGCCGGCGGGTACCTTCCCAGATGTCGTGGCTACGTCCCGCTGCATTGTATAAAAGATTGTGCGCAGACTCGGCCCCATTGGTCGGCGGGAGGAACCCAGGCGAAAAAATCTGAGGCGGATTAAAGTAAGGGTAAGGATGGAAGTACGCAGGCATGGGGGCCGGTATTTGCGACAGCGCGATTGGGGGTCCTGGCGATGGATTATAAATGGACGGATACTGCGGATAGTGCACTATGCTTGCATAAGACAGAAGTTTCCAGTCCAACAGCACACATCTACGCACCCGGGACGTTCTTTCTGTCATTCACCATGTCAATGTTATTCTCGTGTCCCGGTGGATCTGGCATAATGTCATGCCAATTCAATGAGTAAATCGTTCGCTCTCACACTTGAGTTCGGGATAATTCTGTAGTGACCTCGTGGGAGCTGCCGGTTTGTTACCTGGGATAGGTGGCGGTGGCCGTCCTGGTCTGGGAGGGAGCGGCGGGGGCGGCCCGAGCGGGTGTGAACTAGATTGAGAATTATTGGGGGAGGGTTATCGGCGGTGGGTGGCCCAAAGCCAAAAAAACTCTTGACCTGGTGCAGCATCTGGATACACGAGAGCGTCGACGACAAGCAGTGAAATTTTCAAATCCATATTTGATGGCTGATGGCTGATCTACCCCGTTGGGAACGGCAGCCGACGTTCGCGAGCAAAAGGCGACTTTGGTGACTGCTTTTCCGGGTGACGACTGCGCCTTGTGCGCAAGTCAATTCACTGCTCACCGAAGTCAATTTACAATGATCACTCGAATGAAAACATAATGACTTGTACAACAAGCTGTGCCTGACTTGTCCGATGGCAAAAATGCCCAGATAAATGATAGCTGGGGCTTACTAACTGCTCAAAGGGCCCTTTTTGGATGCACATAGAAGTATTGAACCATTTGCTGTAGCAAAGTCACAAGATTGCTACAAAACTACGTAAAACTCACTGTACTCGGAGTTGAACCTCAAATTGTTGAATTACCGCACGTCCTACGGCTATGATATCTCGGTGGAGGATAAGGAGGGTCTATCCGCAGAATCTGATTCGCGCAAGTCAATGATCGAATGGAGGGTTGGCGTGGGGACACTCTGACAGTGGGGCCAAACAGTTCCAGGGTGACCGCAATTCACCGGAGGACAAATCTGGCTTGATAAATAACACTCTAAGATACTATTACTGGGTTAAAATAAAATGGCGAGGCCTCCGGGGATGAGGAACATACCCAAGTTATCGCCGACAAGTTAACTTGCGCAAGTCACATTTGTGACTTGCAAGTCACTATTTTGACTTGTAGCGTCGACAAATTGACTTGCGCACCCAAATCCACGTGCAAGTCAATACAAGTCAATTGGCGCGGGCACAAGTCAATTCGGCAAGTCAGAAAGTTAACCCTCGTTCTGACATGAGGACCCTGAACATGTGCTATCCAGAGGGTTGATGGCTGCGTTCGGCAACAATAGGTGCCACTCTGTCTGACTCGTCCGTGCGAACAGGGTATCCCAGGTTGTACTCTTTAATGCTTCCGGCAGCTTCATGAAATATAACCAAGGGAATGGAGGTGGCGTGTAGTACCTGACTCCAGGGCTTTAATCACCAAGTAGGCCTCGGTGCAGTTGCCAGTCTCGGCAAGCGCGCCCGATACATCCAGACGAATATTCACATTCAATGTGGAGCTGACGCAAATATCTGCAATGGGGTGTCAACAGCTTGTCAGTCTCGACACGCTCAAGAGGCATGGCGAGGGAATCATTTGTATCCGGCCGTGGCGTCGCCACCGGCTAATGAGTGAATGAAGCGCTGCAGTCACGATATTCTTGTCCTTGGGCCCTTGTATAAAAGCGCAGTTCTCATCCGTGAATCCACTATTCCTGTCACCTCAGTCTGTTCACCCTATGTTCACCCTAGTTTTAACTACCAGTTTGGCAGCAGCCGGTAGCTTGAACTTGAGGCAAGTCAGAGGTATATACCAAAGCCCCTGCCGTAGTCGGCAAATGACGGGAACCTCGTCACGGCGCTCATTCCGGCACATACGTCGGGGGCAGCTCCTCCACCACCCTCCCAGCCGTCAGTCTTAGCCCGCTATCCGTGTGCACCAGCGTGTCCGCCGCCATCGCATACCCAGTTTCATGCTCTCGAATGGCTTGAGTCTGCGCACGCTTCATGGTGGACAGCGAGCGACGCGCCCCCGCAGTCGCGTCCGTCGAGGCCACCGAGCTCACGCCCCCCTCACCGCGCTCCGCCACCAGGCGCTGAATTTGCGCGCGCAATCGCTCAACTTCGCCTGCCGTGTCCGTGTCACTGTTGTCCAGGAGTACTGCGCCGACCTCGAGATCCACGCGCACGTTGTGCCTCTGGCGGGGTGTCGCTCTGGGCGACTGGGTGCTACCAATATGGTCCGAAGAGAGGACTTTGGTTTCTGCAGCGACCCGCCCGAGTTTCTGTCGTTTCCTTCCGTGAAAGCAGAAGAAGACGAGAGCAACAGCTATCCCCAGAAGCACGAGCACGCCCACCGTGCCGCCCGCGACTGCTGCCATAGACTGCTGGTGCGTCGAGATTTGGTCCGCCGGCGCAGTCGTAGCAGTGGGAGAAGACGCGGGATCATTTGACCTGCGGCAATTCATCAGGTTAGGTCCATGAAGGGAATAGAAGATAGAGTTACGTGTAGATCGCATAGTCGAAGTTCACCTGTTGACTCGGCGAGACGTCGATGAAGAAGCGGTGTGTGCCGTCCGGAATGGATGTGTTGCTGTACGCCAACATATTATACTGCCCATCCGTCCCCGGGGATGTGAAGTCGAAGATGCCCAGCTGCGTCGTGTCCAGCCTGAAGCCGCCGGCCTGCGGGGCGGCATCGGACGGTAGGGCAAAGAATATATATATAGCGGTCCCTGTTTGCCGGCAGGTGAGCCAGGCCATGAGCGGGAGGAGCGACTGAGGCACTCACCAGTAAAGTTGAACCCCAGGGTCCATTGGTTGGGGGTGGTATTTGCGAACTCGGTGACGGTGCCGTTGTGTAGTTGCGACGCATCGAAGGAAGAGCCGCCGCACCCAATACACAAGCCTTGGGTATCGGGTACCCACTCCACAAGAGGCCCGGCATCGTCGATGGTGTGGTTGGTCGGGACCGTGTCTGCGTGGCTCGTCGGAAGCAGGAATGCACTAGCCAGGAGGGCGCGTCGCAGTCTCATGGACGAACGAGGGGAGGGGGGAGGGGGGAGGTCAGAGATCAGAGAATATTTACCATGCCGCTGCACTGCAACTCCAACAGGCAATTCCGTTGTGGGTCCGCTGTCTGATCTGATGAATAGCCACCGTGATCAGCGATAGACAAGAGGATATTCCTGGGATGCCGCAAAACAGGAGGTGGCCTCCCCGCCCGTATACCTCGTAGCAAGTCTCAAGGTGTTGTGTGCTTGTTTAGTTCAGCTGTGTTTGGAAGACGATTCCACGACCGTTAATTCGTGAGTGTACGGAGACAAGACGTGAGAGCCCATCATCTGATCTTGAAGTGCCTGAGTCATCCGGTTGTAATTCATTCCCGTAACCCTAGTCTCGTTCCTGACGTTATAGGGCAGTCGCTCGCTGCGCTCGCGGGGCAGAGGACAGGCGGCACACATACTATTACTATTCCAAGAAACTCGGTGCTACCATGGACGGTGGGTGGAGCGAGCTACCACGGGAGCTGCAGCGGGATGGCCATGGGGAGGTCTGGCCCCAGGACGGCGGAGGCCGTGCCGATGTCTCTGTCAAGTAAATGAATTCGTCAGTTCCAATCCATCGCAAATGAATTAAATCAAGTCAGACGAATTCAGAGACGGACGTGAACAAGAACCGGAGATGGATAGCCGTGAAGGAAGAAAAATGGTGAGGAGCGTGAAGGAAGGACGGAATAAGGAAAATACAACGCACCTCGCACCGTACAGGGTCAAATACTGGCCCGTCATGTCCATGGTGAAGGTGTCGACGAAGGGGATGAGCGAGGCGGCGGCTTCGTCAGGTGTCACAGCTGTAAGCGCACGTGTAAGCAGCGCGCGGGGATGCATGGCAGAGGGATGGACGCTCCGCCGCCATAGGCCCAGTACTTGTCGTACCCCATGTTCTTCGTCATGTCCGTCCGCATGAACCCGGGCTGCATCCAGCGCCGTAACTAGAAAGGAGGAATGATGAAGCGGGGAGGACGTACATGGATCAGCGCCACAGCGATGCCGCGCGGAGCGAGGTCGAGACTGAGGAGTTTCCCGACCATATTGAGCGCACTCTTGCTCGCGTGGTGCGGGTAGTTGCCCCGCCCTCGCTCGCGTGCCGAAGCGCGATCGACCTGCTCTCCGAGCTCACCAGCGACACTTTCCCGCCGACCCCGAGGTCAGTGCGCACCTTCCCCGCTGCAACGAGCGCCTGCACGGAGAACATCGGGCCCACTGCGCACGTCGTGTACATCCTCACCTCCTCCGCCCAGCGCGGCTCCTCAAACGTCTCGCGGACAAAATACGCCGCGCAGACGATCGCCACAAGTGCGTGAGCGGAGAGCGCACTCGCGAGCGTGGGGCCAGCGGAATCGGACGCGATGTCGATGCTGGGGATCCAGGTGATGTTCGAGTGCGCGGGCTCAGAAGGGGGGATTAAACTGCGCGCGGGGGCGTAGGTGGTCGAGCCTGCGATGGCGTATGCAGAGGCGAGCGAGGCGTCGAGGCCGCGTCGCGTCGACGATGAGCACGGCCATGGTGGCATGGGAGAAGGAGAGAGAGGCGGCGGTGACGTAATGCGAACCAAATAGAGGGTGTTTGGTCTGCGGCTGTGCTGGGTCTGGATGGGTCCATGCTCTTTAGACACACTTGGTCGCGCAAAAGTACAGACAGCGGCCGAGGCTTACATGCCAGGAGCTCGAATGAACGCTGAGCTTGGTTGCTTCATCGCACCGAGTGCAACACTGCGGCATCTGTTTTCCCTGGTTCATTCAACCGGGACTCGGGAGTCCGGGGGACCGGGACGTTGAAAAATCGGAATCGTTCCGGAGCCATCTGTTCAATCTGCGTCCGAGGACTTTCTGTACATAAGTACGCCGTGTGTCGAGTTGATGCTTTGGGCATTCTCTGTTCCCAAATTTCCTCGCTCTTATTCGCTCTGACTTGCTCTCCCGCTGCACCATCAAATCAAAATCAAGTTCAACTATTTTCGCTCGATCCTCTACCATCCACACAGCGGAAGTCTGGTCCGTTCGACCCTCAGCGGCCTCTCGTTCCTTCCCTTCTTCGGCGTGGGCGAGGAAGCAATGAAGGACTACAGGGCCACTGCTGATTGAGCGGCCCGCGTCCTCTTGCGCAGAATTCCGGAGCCGACCTTCATCGATGCCCTTGCTGCCGAGGATTCCCGATATCCCTCCGACGAGAGTTTACCCACTACCTACTCCACGATTGTACAGAACACCTACCATTAGGCCTCTGCCACCACTTGTATTCGCTTAGGCACCACTATTTTGTACTATTGGCTATGCCCGATAGAGATGGGCGGAAGAAAAAGGACTTCCCGGGAAGCCCATGCAGCGCGGAATCCTGTGGGAGTGGTAACTTTGTCAAGTTTACCGTCATGCCGATCTTTCCCAGTTGTGATCAATGTACATCGCGGACATGATCAAGTTGCATCTCAAACACGACGGTAGGGTAGCGACAGGTTCTCACGAAACTAAGCTTAAAACAGGGCGGCGAAGCAGGGTACCTATGGATTTTCGTTTGTGGTAGGCTAGCCTCCTCTACCCTTCACTTCGTTTCTGTTTCTCCTTCCACGTCACTGTCCGTCAATGCAACTGGTTGCTCCTCTGTTTTGTCTCTCCGCCATGGCCTTGGCTGCCGTGGCAGCCCCAACGCCTCCGGATGCACCGCGGGCTACAACAGTGGTAAGAGCACATGGTTCAAAGTAGGGCGCAGAGATGATCTGCCCTCAAGACAGGAACGACACCAGCGAGCGCGCCGACGGGCATAAGCAAAGGGGTACCTATAACTACATGATATCACGATGCAGCTTACTCACCCTTGAATGACAGAGTTCTGAGTCTGGGGTGTCCCCGCCGAGTAGTGCAATATCTCATGGCACGGATGTCTTCGCACCAGTCGACCTCGTACCCGCCAACGTGCGTTTCCTTTCTTAATCCTGATTTTCTGCTATAAATGGTTGAGATTCAGGTCGACCTTGGAATCCAGGAGGGAGCAAAACCAAAGTCTCACGGACCTGGCGGTTGCATGATTGCATGAGGATTGCTGTGACGAGAATGGGGACTCATGCGTATGTTGTTGATGTTCTAGCGGGCAGAAGGGTAGCGCATCGTGATTGTCTATGACGCGGGATGTGTCAGAATACTCCCTCCCCCAAATGACCACAGACACCAGGCGAAATCTGAGTTTCAGCCCCCGGAAGTCGCAATATTTTGCGCCCTGATACACTGCCAACTCGCCCAGTTATTCATCCCGCCAGTAGGACAAGTGTGTGTGAAGCGTAGCAAACCATTTAAGCCCCAGATCTGCCCTTGCTACGGGTCCAGCGGGACTGGCACGCGGTTGAATGGAATCTCCACTCTGTTCCTGGTCGGTTCACTGCCAAACGAGTGGGTAAAATATGTGACGACACTTGTTCTGAACACTTTGGTAACACTACTAATCTCTCCTTCCTTTCCTTTCCGATGTTATCTCCAACCAATCTCATTGCGGCTCAGTCAAGAAACCTTCAAGAAATGTGCGAACAATGCTGAAGAGGCTGTAAATCACTCCGGTGAAACGGCAGAAAATGAGTGCTCACGCCGGGTTGCTGGCCTGACTCCTGGAAAGGACTGCACGGGGTGTCGGTGCAACCACTGCCAAAGGCGGAGTCGAAGCCGCAGCAGCATTGCCCCGAGCAACATGCGCCGGGGTTACCGAGGATGCAGTTTGCGTTAGTGGGCAAGCACTGGCGTTTGTCTGCTTCAGCGGCTTCCGGGAGAGTGAGGCCTGACGCAAGGCCGGAGCTGAGCACGAGGGCGACGAGGATGTTGGTGAATTGCATGAATGCGAGTGGGGATTTGTAAAGCTTGGGTTGACTGGGACATTGCAGCTGGCCGTCCCTCTTTTAACCGATTCTTCAGTCAACTGCAGCGCCTCGGGATCGGGACAGACAGTACAACCAAGATATGGCTGACGTTTACGGATGCGCTCTGCATAGAAGAGCGATCATGAATGTATCGAGAAATGAGGGAATACAACAGGCCGTAGTCGGAAGCCACGTCTGAGTAGTCGTAGACAAAATGTGATCCCGAGCTTGGTGCCGAAGGCGCAACGCTGAGATCTCCGGTGTGAGATAGAGAAATCTGAGACAGCAGGCTCGGGGATTCGAGAGTTTTCAGACCTGGCTCATGCAGCAAGGATACGGAGTTGGTCTTTGCTTTCTGTTCTCGATCCGTCTTGAGTTTGAGCCTCGGAGGCTAAATCCAAACCCAATGTAGTGGATCGTTTTTCATTTTCACAGGGCCAGAATATTGATCCTGGAACTCGAGCCATCAGTTCCAGATCTGCCAGTGGTCGACACGGGGAGTACTCACTCATAAATTATGCATTCATCCCAACAACTGTGTTTCTCCCCACGAGCCTGTGTATCCTTCCCACCACTCCCCACCCCACTCGTCCTCGTCCTCTTCACCTCCCTCTTTTTCCTGATGCTCCGCTTTTGCCGCATCCTTCTCCCCCATCTTCGCCCCCTATTGATTCGAGCACAAAGTCAGTTAAAGACTAAGGTGGTGAGTGGTCGCACGTTTAGCGGTACTGCACGAGCGTCCACGTCTCCTTCCTGGGTGGTCTTAAGGCCCTGCAAGACGCGGAATGTGACGAGCCCGACGGCGAGCGCGGTGATGACGTGGACCGTGTATTCCGTCGGAAAAGACGCGATAGCTGCCTCCAGCATTTTCAGAGAGATAACCGCTAGAGGAGGGGGGGAATCCTGCAAGAACAGCGGTCGGAGGAAAAACAAGGCTGACGGAAAGAGACGGAGTTGTCTGTGGTGCAGCGGCCTGTAGGATGCACATGGACAAACAAACACAGCTTGCTTTCGACCTTCATCACCAATCCATCAACGACCTCAGAGCACTTGAAAGCTGTTGCAAGTCGCGCAGATTCAACGTTGCAACCACTGGCTTTCGGCTTTCGGGCCGGTCTGGCCTCTCCAAAAGAACTTGCCGTTGAAATTGGTCCAGAGCAAATCTAGACTCGAGACTCCGGATCAACTCCGGGTGCAGAAGTTGCTGATGCTTGCTGATGCCTGTGCTCTTTCTGGGTCTTGCTTTCCTCGCGCAACACCCGGCAAATATCAAGGGGTTTCTGTTTAGAAAAAAAAATACCTTACGCTGTTTTTTTGAAACCGACCTCGTCGACGGACCTACCTACCACGTGATGCCCATATCGGGTAACGTTCCCACGTCGGCCGGTCCAGAACTGCCATCAACCCAAGCCCGGAGAGCTCAACCGCACCGTAAAGCATACAATTTACCTTCCAGGAGGTCTCTGTGAGTGAGTTAACACTTTCGAATGATTATTATTTCTAAAATTTCAGGTTAAACTCCCAC
This sequence comes from Mycena latifolia, assembly GCA_029289555.1. Classification (NCBI taxonomy): domain Eukaryota; kingdom Fungi; phylum Basidiomycota; class Agaricomycetes; order Agaricales; family Mycenaceae; genus Mycena; species Mycena latifolia. The sequence continues at coordinate 14,944 of JARJLE010000583.1, read as the reverse complement.
TCTTGCTCCGCGTGAAATACTATTATTATTCCAAGAAACTCGGTGCTACCATGTACCACGGGAGCTGCAGCGGGATGGCCATGGAGAGGTCTGGCCCCAGGACGGCGCAGGCCGTGCCGATGTCTCTGTCAAGTAAATGAATTCGTCAGTTCCAATCCATCGCTAATGAATTAAATCAAGTCAGACGAATTCAGAGACGGACGTGAACAAGAACCGGAGATGGATAGCCGTGAAGGAAGAAAAATGGTGAGGAGCGTGAAGGAAGGACAGAATAAGGAAAATACAACGCACCTCGCACCGTACAGGGTCAAATACTGGCCCGTCATGTCCATGGTGACGGCATCGACGAAGGGGATGCCAAGCGAGGCGACGGCTTCGTCAGGTGTCACAGCTGTAAGCGCACGTGTAAGCAGCGCGCGGGGATGCATGGCAGAGGGATGGACGCTCCGCCGCCGGAATCCCAGTACTGGTCGTACCCCACGTTCTTCGTCATCTCCGTCCGCATGAACCCGGGCTGCATCCATCGCCGTAAGTAGAAAGGAGAAATGATAAAGCGGCGAGGACGCACATGGATAAGCGCCACAGCGATGCCGCGCGGGGCGAGGTCGAGACTGAGGAGCTTCCCGACCATATTGAGCGCACTCTTGCTCGCGTGGTGCGGCTAGTTCCCCCCGCCCTCGCTCGCGTGCCGAAGCGCGATCGACCTGCTCTCCGAGCTCACCAGCGCCACTTTCCCGCCGACCCCGAGGTACGTGGGCACCTTTTCCGCGGCGACGAGCGCCTGCACGGCGAACATCGGGCTCACCGCGCACGTCTTGTACATGCGCACCACCTCCACCTAGCGCGGCTCCTCAAACGTCTCGGTTGCAAAAAACCCCGCGCAGACAGTTACAGTGTCGAGCACCGCGTGCGCGGGGAGCGCGGCGGCGAGCACAGGGCCGCCGGCTTCATTTGCGGTGTCGATATTCGGGATCCAGGTGATGTTGGCGTGCGCGGGCTCAGAAGGCGATTGAACTGCGGACGGTGGCGTAGACGGTCGAGTCTGCGGCGGCGTATGCAGAAGCGAGCGATGCGCTGAGGCCGCGCGTGGCGCCGACGATGAGCACGGCCATGGTGGGCATGGGAGGAGAGAGGCGGCGGTGATGTAATGCGAACCAAATAGAGGGTGTTTGAACTTTGGTCTGCGGCTGTGCTGGGTCTGGACGGTCTTTGAACACACTTGGTCGCGCAAAAGTACAGACAGCATAGACGCTATAGACGCTATAGACGCTATAGACAGATTGCTATATCGTCTATAGGTGTCTATGTATGTCCATAAAACACCTCATAGATGCTATAGCAATTTGGGTTACAGTTTTTCCTGATGTTAGATGCAAGGAGCTATGCGAATGAACGCTGAGCTGGTTTGCTTCATCGCACCGATTCCAACACAGCGGCATGATCTGTTTTCTCTGGTTCATTCAAACGGGACGTTGAAAACGACCCGCGGACAAGGTCATTGTACTCGGAATCGTTCCGCAGTCATCTGTTCAGCCTGCGGCCGAGGGGTTTCCGCACATAGATACGTCGTATGTCAAGTTGATGCTCTGTGTACTCGCTCTTCCCAAATTTCCTCGTTCTTGTTCGCTTTGGGTTGCTCTCCCGCTGCACCATCACATCAAAATCAAGTTCAACTATTTTCGCTCGATCTCCTACCATCCACACAGCGGAAGTTTGGTCCATTCGTCCCTCAGCAGCCTCTCGTTCTTTGCCTTCTTCGGCGTCGGCGATGAAGCAATGAAGAACTACCGGGCCACTGCTGATTGAGCGGCCCGCGTCCTCCTGCGCAGAATTCCGGAGCCGACCTTCATCGATGCCCTTGCTGTCGAGGATCACCCTGAGGTCCCTCCGAAGCGAGTTTACTCACTACCTACTCAACGATTGTACAGAATACCTGTCATCAGGCCTCTGCTACCATTTGTACTCGCTTAGGCACCACTATTTTGTAGTATTGGCTGTGCCCGATATAATTGGGGGGAAGAAAAAGGACTGCCCGAGAAGCCCATTCTAGCGCAGACGACAGCGCGGAATCCTGTGGGAGTAGGAACTTCCCCCGAATTCGGAAGCTCTAAATCGATAGTACAGGCGACTTTTTATAGTACTCGCGGGAACCGGCTGACTCAAGCTCATTGCCCCATCGGCCCGTGAGCCTGTCGAGCATCCGCATAGGCCGGACCTGCTACAAATTAGAGACGTCAGCTTGACGACTTCTTGATTACTTGCGAGTCGTCGAGCCGCGTCAAGTTTACCGTCATCCCGATGTTTCCCAGTTGTGATCGATATACATCGCGGATATGCGAGGTACGAGCTACTTCGTTTGTAGCGTCTGTCTACGAGAGACTACATCGCGGACCTATGGGGGTAATACTATGGCACATATACTATGCAATAATGAAATTAGCGCACATCTCAGCTGCAATCAGTTTAAAACACTTACGTTTGGAGAACTGGTAGCAAAATGACGCAGGTTAACACCGTATTCACATTTCTGTTTCTCCTTCCCCGTCCCTGTCCGTCAATGCACCTAGTTGCTTCTCTGCTTTTTCTCACTACCTTTGTCTTGGCAGCCGTGGCAACCCCAACGCCTCCGGATGCGTTGCGGGCTACGACAGTGGTAAGTGCACATGGTTCATAGCAGGGTGCAGAGATGACTTGCCCTCAGACAGGAACGACACCAGCGAGCGCGCCAACGAACATCAGCAAAGGGATATCTATAAATACATGATATCACTATGCAGCTTCATCAGCTTTTTCGCAAATTTCTTGAGCTCTGGAAGCTCTTTTCCTCTGGAATTGAAAATTTTCAGAAAAATATATATTGCCATCAGCAAAGAAAACGAGCATTCAGCCCGTAGGCAAAAGTTTTTTTTTCCACTTGAGGGAAATCAGACCTACCTTGACCTCTTGCGACTTGAGGTCTGGAACGGCCGATTCCAGAGCGATCAAGAGCTGTCAAGAGCGTGTCCAGAAATTTGCAGAAAGTCTGATGTTACTCATCCTTGAATGACAGAGTTCTTCTGAGTCTGGGGCGCCCTCGTCGAGCAGTGCAATAAATTATGGCACGGATCTATTCACACCAGTCGACCTCGTACCTGCCAACGTGCGTTTCCTTTCTAAATCCAGCTTTCCTGCTATTAATGGTTGATGTTCAGGTCGACCTTGGAATTCAAGAGGAAGCAAAGCCAAAGTCTCACGGACCTGGCGGTTGCATGATTGCATGTGACGAGAATAGGGACTCAGACGTATGTTATTGATGTGCTAGTGGTCAGAAAGGGTAGCGCATCGTGATTGTCTATGGCGCCGGATGTGCCATAACTCTCCCTCACCCAAATGTGTTGAAGAAATGATAGTGCAGCAGTTGGAGGTAAAGTGGATAGATTTCGAATGTCTGTAGGTACAACGAAACCATCCCGTATTTATACTCCTAGAACAATGGGCACTACAACCAATGCTGAGTTTCCTCAACAATGGTAACTAGCGCATAGCATTGGTTGAACAATGGTTGCCATGTTAAATGGACCAGCTCGAGACACGTAGATGCCACGCATACGCCACGCACTCGATGTTTGTCCAATCCCAACAAAATGACGACACACACCGGGCGGAATCTGAGTTTCAGCCCCAGGAAGTCGCAATATTTTGCCCTAATACACCGCCAACTCGCCATCCCGCCAGTGGGACAAGTGTGTGTGAAGTGTATTAAACCATTCAAGCCTCAGATCTACCCTTGCTACGGGTTCAGCGGGACTGGTACGCGGTTGGACGGAATCTCCACTCTGTTCCTCGTCGGTTCACTGCCAAATGAGTGGGTAAAATACGTGACGGCACTTGTTCTGAACACTTTGGTAGCACTACTAATCTCTCCTTCCTTTCCTCTCCGAGTTCATCTCCAACCAATCTCATTGCGGCTCGGTCGAGAAACCTTCAAGAAATGTGCGAACAATGCTGAAGAGGCTGTAAATCACTTCGGTAAAACGATGGAAATGAGTGCTCACGCCCGGTTGCTGGCCTGACTCCTGGAAAGGACTGCACGGGGTGTCGGTGCAGCCACTGCCAAAGGCGGAGTCGAAGCCGCAGCAGCATTGCCCCGAGCAACATGCGCCGGGGTTACCGAGGATGCAGTTTGCGTTAGTGGGCAAGCACTGGCGTTTGTCTGCTTCAGCGGCTTCCGGGAGAGTGAGGCCTGACGCAAGGCCGGAGCTGAGCACGAGGGCGACGAGTATGTTGGTGAATTGCATGAATGCGAGTGGGGATTTGTAAAGCTTGGGTTGACTGGGACATTGCAGCTGGCCGTCGTTCTTTTAACCGATCCTCAGCATTCATAAATAAATCGCCACCGCCCAAACGTACAGAGTGGTGCTATATGGCAGCCGTCAACTTCAGATGACTAGCAGACACGCATGGTGCACCAATTCGTACCCACACATTCAAAAGACGACTGACAATTAACATGAATCACAGGATGCCTTGATGCGCCAAGCTAGTAGTGTAGGTTGTCTTTCTGCATTACGTACTCCGCCAGTCTCCTGCAGTCCGACTCACACGAAATCTCATGACAGTTGAGACTACTTCAGCATCGCGACCCATCACTTGCGATCCGAGCCACTTTTCCTTCGGTGGAGGTTTCGAAATCCCGAACAAGTGGAGGGCAGGCAAGCTCGGGGAGCCGCATACTGGATATATCACCTCCTTGGCATATTTGAATAGGCCGGCGTGTACTCGACGTTCCATGCCACATATGGTACATCCGATGTGTTCGGCAAAACAAGGTCCTTGACATTTCCGCGGCTGACACAGAAAGACATCAAATATTATTTATATCTCAACCCGCTATACCTCAAAGTTAAATATCTTCGACCAGGGGTAAGAGAAAGGCTTGGCGACTGAGCGTTCTCAGCAACAGAGATGCGGCAGCCATTCAAACTCTGTTTCTTCCATCACCAATTTCAGAGATTCAACCAGCAGTCTATCCTTGATATCCGACCGCCATACCTGCCCGGCGCGCTTTGCCGGCAAAGAGAAGCTTTCACGTTTGGCGTCGCCGCTCGCTTATGAGTCACCTGAGGTGCCATGAATATATATTGCGACGCCAGTAACACGGCCGGCGAATGAGGACGTTCAGACGGATGATTTATTTTCAGAATCACAACGACGTGGGAGTCAATCGGCCCTGCGATCCGAACCTGCAATACTTCAGCCGTCGCGCCGAGATGGTTCTTTCATATCCATCTTCCTGTTCTGACGTCCTCTGTGCTCCAGGCTTCAGTCAGACCCTCCGATTACATCGGCGAAGAAGTGCTGTCCTTGACGTTAATAGACAGGTTGCCAGCCTCTCTGTGTTCTAGGTTATCAAGAATATATATTTCAACACAGCTGACTCCGGAACGAATCGCTTCAGTCCGGAGCTTCAATTTCCACGCCGCCGAATTTCCTGGTCCACTCATTGCAAGCAGACGTGCCCTCATATCCTTCTTACAACATTTAGCCGGACTCGAGCCTCGAATGAGCTCCTTGGAACCTTGCACGGGCAAGTCCTTATCTCCGGTCGTGCCTAATGAATATTATTTGTGGGTCGGCGCATGCCAGAGAGTGCGACATTGACTTCGAAGTCCTGTCGTATCCAACTGATACTATGCGAACGCACCGGCGTTGCCGTTCAAACAAGAAGTTGTCCGATTATCGCCGCTCTAGGACGTTCTGCCCCTCATGCATTCGCTGGGGCGGATCATGAAACGTTCTGGGTGGGAGGTCAGTAGTCCATGCATACAGGGTCAGTGCGGGCACTCAGCGCACTGCCTCAAAAGCAAATCGTCATGCAGACGAGAGGAAAACAAGGGCTTGTCGTCTCGTTGTTCTCAATTCAGCTTTCGCCCTTGTTCTAAATCGGGCGCAGGCATAAAACTGGCGCGGTATAGCGCGCCCGTGCTAAGGACGCGACACCTGTCTGCTCCATCATTATCGACCTCTACTACAGGACTAAATCTCGGATGTGAAAGAGCCAGGTACATGGAAACCTCGATACTCCCCACCCTCGTGCCGCTCCCGCTATCGCCCTCCACTCTAAACGCGATACCGAGCCTCAACGAACGAATGGAATTGTACGGGAAGTGGTCGAAGGGGAGGGCGGGATTGCGCCATTATCCTGTGAACGCGTTAAGCAGACGTGAAGCTAACTCACGGGAGAGGCAGAGGTACGCACGCGTGATATGCATTCTCGAACTGCCGCTGACTTCTACTGCAGTCCAGGCTGAATGGGAATCGTGGGCGGAGGCCAGTGGGCTGCACACCCAGCAGGTCCGGGATGCGCAAGGATGGTAGCGCAGTAGAGGCACTGCTTCACCCAGCGCGCGGCGACCTGGCGGATGTGTATTCGCTCCGGTAGCGCCACCAAGTCGAAATGCTTGACCAGGTAGTCGGTGCCGCCTACGGAGTGTGAGGCGACGTGGGACATAATGCCCACCGTGCGGTGAGCTGCGACAGATTTCAGCATCCCCTCCAGGACCAAGTGGGCGGTGACTGTGAAGGGGCGGAGGGGGTCGTCGTAAACCTCGGGCGGGATTTCGAACGCGCCGAGCGTGGCGTTGGCTGCAGCGCGGTAAGGACAGGGTGAGTGGGGCGCAATACTTGAGGGGACGGAACTTGCCGGACTGGATCTCCTACAGAAGAGAGGAACCTTGGGCGCCGGCGCTGTGCTCGAGCGTGACTCGACGGGTGAAGGCATCTGCGGAGAAGACCGGAGTCCAGCGGAAGAGCCTGGGCAGCACAAAGTCCGCGAACGGGAAGCCAGGGGGAAGGAGATCGAGGTCAGTGGCCCACGGCGAGTCGACGCCGAACAAAGAGTTTGCCATCCGGCGAAACGACACGGACTTCAACCACCGGATCACCAGTGGACGCAGTTCTGTGAGCAGAATCATCTCTTCGACGTTGACTGTCTCATCCATTGGATGGCATAGAGGCAGGAAGATCGAAGGTTATATCCTGTTCGGCTGGAGATGCTTTGGCCTTCGTGCACAGGGCCGGACGAATCGGCACGACATGCTAGATGTGCCGTAGCTCATTGCAAATTGAAATGGGTGACGCGTCGGAGTGAATACTGTCAAAGCGAATCAGGTCCCGAGCCCATCGTCGGAAGGGACGATTGCTGGCAGTGAGAATCAAACTTGAGCGAGTACGAAGCTAGCATGTTGCATTACAGAGAACGGGATCCAGAGAGTGGGCTTGCACTACGACGGCAGAGCAGGGAACGCGCCCCGAAAGTAGATCATATGGAGCCATGCTGTTCAGAGTCCAATTGCGGTTGCACGCTTTACCTCAGTGTGAGCACGGCCTCGCAGCAGTGCAGATCCGAGGCTTTCGTGTCCAATATCAGGTCGCGGGATAGCGCTGGCAATCGGTCCTTCTAGAAGTTTCGCGGTAAAGAGCTCAAGAGACTGTCGTCGAGGTAGCAACCCGGATATGGAGACCCTTGTTCCAAAAGCGGGTGATTGTTGCGGTGTCGGAGAGAAAAAGCATCCGCACCAACGTACGATACATCATTGATGTTGACTCGGAACCAGTGGACGATAAATAGACAGGATGTGCAAAAGCCGCATGGGCCGCATGCGGCTTTTGGACATTGTGCAAAGCCGCGCCCAAAACACAAGATTTTGGGCCTCGAGAGTTTACATCTTACTAGAATACATGTCAAACAAGCGTATAGTAGATGGCCATATATTGAGGCTGTCCGGGTAGGGCACCAACAGTGTGTTGAAAGAGCCAAAAATTCAGCGGCTTGAGTGATGTCGTGAAAAGAACGGGTTTCCTCAGCTCTGTTTGCAGACAAATCCACAGTACTGAACATTTCAGTGTCCTGGGCATCCGATAGAACATTGGAGATGTGATGATGATGTTGACTCAAAAAAAAGAAAGAAAGCCGTTACGGCTTTGCACAAGAGCCAAAAGCCGCATGCGGCTCGTGCGGCTTTTGCACATCCTGTCTAATGTCTCAGATGCTGGATTAGTGTAGAAGGGTGTTTCTGCCTCGGATAATAGAGTCAGGGGCGGCGATGGGCGGCGGAATGTGGGACAGCTATAGGTCGGCTAGCAGGATAAATTGAGAGCCAGGGGCTAGGTGAATCGTGAGAAGGGCTATTATTGAGGAGCGCGAAGGATGCACTACGGAGCCGGAGTCTGATTCGCCCCGAGTCGTTAACAAGTTCTAGCGTCTAATTACCACGGCCCACGATCCAGTGAGGGGTCAGGAGTAGGGAGCACGGGACGACGGAGCGGAATGTAGTCAAAAGAGCAACAGAGAATAACCCCAAAGCAAGTATTACGAAGCTTTTTAGATGAGGAAAGAGGACAAGCGTGGTCGTGACCTGTCAATGTGACTGGGACGCGTCACTTCGGCAAGCTTCGGATCAAAGTGTGACTACGACGCCGCCTCTGCACCCACGTCCGTTCTGCTGGCATCGTACGCTTGATAGTACGCCGACGCTTTCTCTACAATCCTCGACTGACTTTCTTCAAGGGTTGAAGTTACTTGAGGTTATTATGAGGCTCTCAGTGCCCTTACGCATCTCTCGCTCCCCACACAAAACGAGAGCTTGCGATCGGCCGCCGAAATACTTATCAATTACCTCGGGCAGGATCCAGCACTCGGCGTCCAATGTTTATACTCTATTAGTTGCCTGAGCTTTAATCTTGTGAGGATTCCGGTGCGTACGAATTCTGGTGCCTCCCCGACTCCCTGGAATCTGTCCTCATTTCGTCCAATCATCATAATTCCAGCATAGGATTTGATGTTTTTCTATGTGACTACGAGCCCCCACGGACAGATGATGGATAATTGTGGGTGCTCACCAGCTGATTACTCTTCCAACTTTGTCTCATATCTTCATAAATAGTTCCCATCGTACAAAAACCGTATACATATTTGCTACTCCAAATAGCCTGCAGGTGGCTCATCCGACAAACCGAGCCCCCATTGCGACCGCAGCTCAGTTTCCAACATGCATGCACATCACTGATACTGCTCGCACCTCGTATCTATGGCCGCGTGGCGCAGACTACACGTTGAGGCGTAATGGCACGGGTGTATCCGAGACAAGCACGGTGGACGCCGCCGCGAGGGATGTGTTAACAGCAACACTCTCAGGCTCAACCTTGCTGGCTAATCAGCACGAGTTGCAACACTGTCCGAATTCGGCGATGACAACAGTTGGCGCCGATTCGGTAAGTGTAGAGAACACAGTAAGTAGAATATATGTGCCATAACTGTGCAAAAAATCAGCATATTTTACAGGGTTTTCACAGACAACTTACAGCTACTTTAACTTCTTCTGGATGCAACTTGGCTTTCCAGCTAACAACTTGCATTTCAGCTTCGCGACATCCTCCAACTGGATGACACCTCGGGGTTCGATTGCCAGGAGCCTCCGGATCATCTCGGTACACCAGCATTCCTCGACATAACCCCGTGATCCTTGGAATTTAATTACAGTCGCTAGGGATTTGGGTGGACTCCGGCATGGAATAATGGTTCCGGTGAATCTTTCCGAGTGTCCCTTGTGTGTTTGGAGGTCTGTTCCTTTCCAAAGAATCCCCGAGCACTCCCAATTAGTTGAAACTGTCCCCGTCAGTTTTGCTGCGTTAAATCTCTTGGTGGTTTGAATTTACATATGAATTAGAGTGAGATTGAGTGTTTCAGAGGTATTAACGACCTCTTACATTTATTTTACACCAGGAATGGCATGGTTTCCGTTTTGGGATTTTGGTAAAGGACATAGCATCAATGTTCCAATGAGTGCCATCATTTTAAACAAATCCGGCTCATGTGGAGTCCCTCCAAGCTGTACCGAGAATTGAATGTGGTGCAGAACCACATGGTGTTAAGCTCAGGCAAAGTTGTTCCCAAGTCCTGAGTTGTCAGCAGTTTCATGAATTCAACCAAAGTTGCAAGCAAAAACTCTGTTTGCAGTTGAGAGATGTTAGCTAACATTTTTTGCACACTATATGGGCCATAGAATACGTAAACGACGCGTAAGGAATAAAGCGTACCCTCGGTTGCACCCAGAGATAGCGGTAAGACTGAGGGCCGTAGACACGGTCCGCCGCACATATATGGTGCGGAAACGATCCGTATTCAGATAAGCAAATGAAATAAAGTGAAACGACTGTACTCCAAAGACCGCATGAGGAAATGCTCCTTTGCTAACAGTAACCTGATTGCTCCCCTTTCTTCCGTACCCCCGCCACCACCACCAATTGACGCCCGAAACATGAATTTGCCGGCACCCCGCCGCCGACTGGCGCCCGTCAATCAGATACATTGCCGTCAATTGATGCCAACTTGGGCCACATTTTAAGGAGTTGGACAGACACTGAGAGCCCGTTGAGTGCGGGATTTTGCCATAGCATATACATGTGCCATACATACTACATTGTCTAAAGACATCGCGCGGAGTCGTTCAAGCGAGACGAACGGGCACATAAATTTGACTGCCGCCACAGTGCCGCCAACTGCCTCCAGTGCGGCACTGGCGGCATTTTCACTTTGCCCGATGCGGATACCGGAGCAGTGAAATGATACAAGGAGCCAAGGTGAGATAACGAAGATGGGGTGTTATACAGTATTTTCAACCAAACCCTTATGCCCGCTTCCGAATCATGATGGTACCCCGCAAATTGGGCATCCTCATGATCCCAAAGCCCATGTCCGGCGGCCTGATGCCCTCCGCCTTGGCCTTCACGTCGTATTTGATTAGGATGTGCGCGAGCATCGCCTTGAGCTCCGTCGCAGCGAAGAATCTAGGCGAACGAAGGCCGAGGTTGCAACCAACTCGGGTGAATCATGGATGGAGGTACGTACCGCCCGGGACACGCATGCTGCCCGTACCCGAAGACGACGTGGTCCTGCGCCGTGGTGACCATGTGGCGGTTGAAGAAGCTGGCTTCCTCGCTGGGGTAGTGGGACCCCGCGCGCTGGGGGCGCATGCGCGAGAACCGGAAGCCGTCGAACGTGGTGGGGTTCTCGTAATTGTCTTGCACATGGAAATATTAGCATACGTAGCCAGAGAGCCTGAGGACTTACCGGGGTCGTATTGCATCTCGAGTCCGGGGACGCCGACGAACGCCCCGTACGGAATCTTCGTTCCGTCTGAAAACGTGAAGCCCTCCTTGGCAACGACTTTGCGCAGCAGTGTGACTCAACAGATCAATAAATCGAAGGACCAACTGAGTTGTCAGGGAAAGCTCGTACTGGCTGCCCCACTTCCGCTAAGCCGCTGCGATTCGCGGAGGAAGCTGTCGATCTTGTGCATCTTGCCGAGCGACGCCTTGCTCCAGCCCTCTGCGTCGATCACGCGCTCGGCCTCTTCGCGCATTGGGAGGATGTGCGCAGGGTAAAGCGTGAGGTCATAGAGCGCGGCCGTCAGCGCCTGGTGAAACATTAGCTGCGGTGAGTAGAATGACGAAGGGTGGTTGGGTATACCATAGAACTGGTGTGGATGGCGGCCATGTTCGCGCTGAGGGTACGTAGGGCAAGCGAGGGGGTTGTGCGGTCTTTGCCCTCGGCGTTCTCGAGCAGCCATGTGATAAAGTCGTTCTAAGTTGATATCGATGAGGAGTGGCGCCCGCCCAAGATGAGAAGTCGACCTACGGGCTTGTCAGGCCAATTGCGCCCATGCACTCGCTCATTCTCGAGTCGCTCATCGATCATTGGACCGAGGAACTTCAGCGCGCGGCGATGAGAGCTCTTTCGTGCAGAGATAAGAGGCGCAAGAATGCTGTATGGCACCGTTTGTGTGTCGGACAACAATGGCAGACGGGTGCGCACTCACGGTTTAAGCAAGTCGGGGAGGAGGCCGATGATCTGGCCGCGTGTCCAGACGTCAGTGGTGTAGTTGATGTTGAAGTCGAGGTATTCTTTGTCTCTGCCTGATCAACCGTGATGGTGAATTGCGTAAATATTTAAACCACGGGAGAGCTACTCACAAAGCGGGAGGCCTACGAAAAGGCGGTTACTGGTTCGCGTGACAACTTGCATAAGGGTGGGGGAGACCTTGATCTCTTTCCATTCTAATTCAGAGAAGTTGGATTCAGCTCAAGACAAGGACATCATGATGGTACCAACCATTGTCGTCAAGCGCCAGGACATCGTCGAAGGCGTTCACGATCTCGTCCCGCACCTCGGGGAAGCATCGACCTAGGTTTCGCGTCAAGCCGCCTCGGATCGCCACCGTTGTGACGTGCAGGTTCTTCCCCTCCGGGCCGATGGTGTAGTCTGATTGGATACCCTCCAAATGATTTTATTTTAAATGGCGTTACAAATGGGGGAAAGTTTAGTCACATCTGCCAGGCCCTCGTCAAACGAAAGGATGTGCTCGGCTGCGGACGCTAGCTCTACAACGCGCTGCGGGCCGCAAGCGACGTAGTACCAGCTGAAGAGCGTTGGGACGCGGAAGACGCCATCGCGGTACTCATTATATCCCTGATGGAGGATGTCCTTCGCGTGGAACATAAAATGCAGTGCAGGCAAGCAGGACGAGAGGAAGCCTGGTGAAGCGATGGTCGGGACGGTGCTCTGGCCTTCGGTGAGTACCCTATCTCCTTGTTACTTATGTGGGCTCACCGTTTCTCGAGAGCGAAGCCAAGCAATAGCAAGTACCGGTGCTAGACTGTATATGAGGAGCGTCTTGGAATCCAGGCTGTCCATAGTGCGTGCAAGAGAAGGGTTGCAGAGGCAGACATTGCGGGAGAATATATACCTGGCGTACCGACTGCCCGAAACTGCCAGCGGACTGTCTTTCGAATATATACCTCAAGAGGTGTCAGATCTCTGGATCAGGCCTACATCAGTCGCCACGTGGAATTGATGTGATGGTTCTCAACATTGTAGAAAATGCAGCACCTATGCTGCTGTATCTATGCAAGGCCATTCTAAAAGGCATATGCAACCCATTACAACCAAGATGTACTCGAATTTTGACGACGAAAGACGAGAAAATGTGGCCGGCATACCGCCTGCCTTCCTGATCTGGGGGGGGGGTCTCCGCCGTGGCGATTGATGTGTGCCAGATCCAGAGATCTGACACCTCTTGATATACGTTTATCTATCGATCTCCCCCTGGCTTCGTGGGAGTCTCAGCCCCTTTTTTAGTTACATTGCGTTCTTTGCCTCATGTTGCTTTCGTACATTGACTTCTCGGCATGTGCGGCGCTTGATGGCGAGGCACGGTCTGTCATACTCTAGCACTGTAGCAGCTCAAACTCCGCCCGTATCCGCGGGCTACCACTGCCATAAGTATGGTACCCGGATTCCTACCTTATTTCAACGTCCACAGCTTGGCAGATCGCAGTGCTTATGATTGTCTAGTGTTATACATATCACTCGCTGGACGGAAAAACCCGATCCTGGCTTAAATGGATGAGCAGAGCATAATTAATTGAAGAATGGTAGATTGGCCAAGAGCGAGGATTGCCAGAATCATCAGGTTAGTGGTCCCCCTTAACCTTGATTTGGCTGGTGAGTGCTGAGTTCAACATCACCGAGATCGCGGAACAGTGCTCGATATCGAACACTAATTACCCCCGTACTGGACAGTGCAACATGCACTGCTCGAGGTGGTTGTACCAGCTATTATACATTTTACATGCATTGAGGAATTCAGTTTTTAATTAACAGCGTAATCACATCAAATTGTAGCTTTCATGCCATGATGGATCCCTCACCTGCTTCCATTGGCTAGGATGTGTGAACCTTGTCGCATCTGTGGACTCAGAGGACTATGACATCTTCAAGTCGGTACTCAGGCGGTAAGCCTTAATTCGCCTTGCAAAGGAGTAATAGGACCTCGAGTGAGTATGGCTATCAGCATGCTGCCACGGAGGCCCCAGGAATACAAGCCTGAGGGCAATGTCGGGGACACGTTAAATTGACACCCAGTGGTGATACTGTTGGCAATCATGTGGTACCCTCCACATCTTGCTTCTATCAGGTCTTATATTCCCCAATTCGCACTCTCGCATAGTCCTCGCTGGTTCATTCCTGATCGAATATCCCTTGTCGAACAGATTCTCCGCGCGAAGATGTTGACCAAAAGGTTTTACTGGGGGATACTGTCCGCATTGCACTATGCTGAGTTAGTTGTTCACAACCAGGAATATACTCCTCCTGAGCTGTAACGTACCATGTTACATATACTCTTATTTATCTCAATTCCTCCCGGGTTCCGGGATGATATCTGTTGGAATATTACCAAGCCGACACGTTGCCGACACGTTGTACACTCGTGTACCTACGTGGCTGTTTGGAATGCTGGCATGGAGATGCACAGCAATGTTGCGAAACACGTCTCAGCTGGTCTGAAACATTGTACGCTCCATTGTTCAACGTTCTGTTTATCATTGTATACTACATGTTCTCTGAGGTATAAAGCCCTCGTCCATCTTGGATAGAATTGACAATCTTGCTCTCCCTACTCTCCCCTCTCTTTTGGATACCCCATTTTCACCATATCGGGAGGACACTGGTGTAAACGACTGGACGAGGGTAGAGCAGGGTTAGGGAGTCAAAGCGCGATGTCTCTCCAGGGTCCCGAATATAAACCGCAAAATATTTGAGTTTCTGTACTCGTGGAGGGGTGCGGTGTGTGCGCTGGAAGACAATCCTGCATTCAGCCGGGTCTCCCTAGACCACTGACTGGGTCTAGGCTAGCTAGGCTGAGTTAAGCAGGCCTAGACGCCCACATGCGTTGGATCAACCAGCCGACACATGACGAGCCTAGTCTAGGCCTTAGACCTGACTAGACCCGATAGACTGACCTCGACACACTTCGTCTATGTGTCCCGTCCATGTCCCAGCTTCCAAGGATCCGGAATGGCACTGTTGGTCGAGGGACACGGCCCAGGATTCCATAGTAAGGCG
>JARJLE010000582.1:0-26377 GCA_029289555.1 Mycena latifolia | reverse complement strand
GGAGGTTGCGGAGCTGTGCGCTGTCGGCGGCGTGGGTGGCGAGCCAAAGACGTACGGGGAAGAGGGACGTGGATCGGACGAGTCTTGTCGTGGCGGAAAAACTGGAGTTTATGTTCTGGCGGGGGGTTGCGTGGAGAGACGGGTCGGTGATTGAGCCGCGGCGCTGGTTCTGGAGGAACTCGAGGGGGGCGAGCGGGGCAACGGGGGAATGCCTGTTGTTTGGCGCGCCATTATTTGGCTGGCTGTGCGAGTTGGCGGCCATGGGGGTGGGTGCGCCGGCGGCGACACCGACAGCGACGACGACGGGTGAGAATCCAAACGAGACCTATCAAGAATCTTCAAGAATACAGGCGATTCGATTCCAACACCGTCACACTGCCACACCCGCCTTCCCCAACTGGCTTAATTAACAGACCATCTATACACCCAGCACACTCCCCTCCAATGCAGCCCGCCCCCCCGCGTCCAGCTCGATGCTGTGGATGTGCCGCGCGCTGTTGCGCGTGCTCCGCCCCGCCCCCCGCCCGCTTTGCGCAGCCGCAGCCGCAGCCGCGTCGTCCCCCGCAATGATCTCCCCGCGCCCATGGCACATATTCTGTGTGCGCAACCGCACGCCCCATGAATCCCACAGGAAACGCACGATTGTGCCTCAGCGCGTCAATCAGCTCCTGATACTCGCGGGTGCGAACACCTCCACGCGCAAACGCGTCCCACGGCTGTTCGCGATGACAGCCTCGATGATCCTCGTGTCCCAGTCGTAAATCCCATAGCCGTCGTCTACCGCATCGGCAACGATCGGGAACCCCATTTCGTCATCCGCGCCATGCTCATATCGTGTGAGTGCGAGTGCCTAGCGTGTCGTCAGTTTATTTGGGCCCAGAACGACGGCCCGCCTCTCACCGCGGGTCGGTCCAAGGCGCCGCGCGTCATGTAAGCGTCCCATGAATGATACAAGGTCTGCGTGGGGAACAGATCGCTGGGAGGCCGCATTCCAGTCCAGGAGGTGGTCCAGCTCGGCACGGGGAGCCCCGTGGGAATCCTTGGCAGAGCAGCTGCAGCCGGTGGATTGTGTGTCGCAGGTCGTAGCCCTGCGCGTACATCTTGGTCAAGACATTGCGGTCCACGATGTGTCCTTCAGCGCAGCAAAGACCTTGCAAATACGACCCCGCGACCGCAGGAGGACAGGGTTGGTACTCCAAGATGGTCTGCAGAGGCAGTTCACTGGCGGGGACACGAGATAGTCTACAACAGTCAAGCTGGTGAAAGGGTAGGCCACACAGGCTCTTACCATTGCATGTCCAATTAACTGCACGTTGCAATCCTTGATAAACCGAATGACCGCCGGCCAAAATTGGCGTCCTCCTTGAAAGAATATCGACTTCCTTCAAGTAAGACGACCGATTGCCGGATGTTAGTTTTGAGCTTTTGAGTCACGAATCAAAGTCATCGGAATTATCAGGGTCAGCTTCTTCGTCGCGGCTGCGGCTGAAACCACCTCTGGTCTGCGTTCGCCGGACAAGATGGTTCTTGCCCACTTCGCCGATGAGGGTTTCGAGACTAGCACCATTCCGTTTACCGATCCCAGGGTAAACCTCAAAGACCTCCCATCCAAGCTCTTCAGCACAAGAATAAACTGCGGCTGTCTGCCACTGCCCGAAGGACCTGAAAGAATCATGGTGTTCGCGAGATGGTCTCCAAATAAATTGGAGCCAGTTTCGGCAGGCGCAGCCTCGTCGCTTGGAAGCGAGGGACGAAAATCGTCGTCGTCGTCCCCGCTCGCGTCGACAGGTCCCTCCACCTCCGAAGAATAGTCGCTCGCATCGCTGACTATGAATCCATCTGAAGACCGCCGCTGGCGCTTTTTCGCCCTCGTCACACTGCGCATGACTTGTGGGCGTTTTTGCGCCTCGGGATTCGTCTGACCCCCTCTCTCGTCTGTTCTTCCCACCATCCAACGATGCGGGATTTTCGAATCGAACTTCGAGGGCGCGCAGCCAGTCGCGGAGGTATACGGTGTTCTCTTCATTGCCGAGGACACCGTCGGCGCGTTGGGGACGCCAACGCTCAGACCACAGCTTCTCCGAGGATGAAGCTGCGTCTGGTGGAGAGTTGATGGAGGCGGCGAGCCGGGCTATCGCAGGGTGATCCCGTTTATGCTCGGAAGGAATGTTCTCGATACATTTCTCCTTCTCCCAAAACGACGGAGCCGATATACGAGACAGCGTTCGTTTGGTACCTTCATCGGATACATCTATGGGAGGCCGGAAATGCTCCGGAGGGCTCTTAATTGCTTTCTCCGAGGAACGTTTCCGATGTGTAGTAGTGGTTGAAAAGGTAGACTGAGGGCCGCGAACGTGTTGGCTATCTTCAGTGGGGAATGGCGCGTCAACTGCTGGGCCAGGTGGTTTTTTTGGCTGCACATTAAATATGGGAGATTTCTGTTTGGCAGGCTGAGGCCGCGCTGCGGTAGATGAGGAAGCCTCAGAGGCAAGGGGACCGTCGAGCTTTGGCCGGGGAGCAAATATGCTGTACGTTGGTTTGGGGATATTCGGCTGAGTCGTGGGTGCTGGAGGGGACTCGGGCTGTAACGTCAAGTCGATCACAACAGAATCTGCTTGTCTGCTCCCTCCACTAGAAGCAGGTTTGGTCGAGCGCGATGAGGGTGGTTTGTTAGGCGCCGTCTTTCTGGATGGTGGCTTGACAGGTGCAGCATGTGCCTTGGATGTAGAAGCGACGGGACCAGGTTCAGGAGAGGAGGAAACATAGTGAATGACCTGGGGATCTATTTAAAGTGAACAAAACGCGTCTGAAATAAGAGTGGTACTAGCTACCAGGCACATCGTCGATCGTTGGCTCTGCGAGTATGGATGGCAAAGGTTCGGGAAGAGGAGATGGGACGGACTGCTGAGGGGCAGCGACACTAATGCTTTTCTTGGGAAAGAGATCGAGTATAGTTTTCTGACTGTGTTTCAGCTCGGTACGCGTCGAAAGTTGTGCTGCTTGACGCGCGACTGACCTGCTTGGAGGATTTTGGCGCAGTCGATGAAGAAGCCTTCTTTCTACCAACCATTTGCAGCTGCGAGGAGAGTGAAAGAACGCGTCGGAGATGGGCAAGTATAACGGTTCGTCGTAGTTCGAGCGGAAGCCAGTCACGATGCCGCGCTATCATATTTGGATCGGAGAGCAAAGCCAAATAACCGCCATTGAACTTGAATGAACCGAACCGCACTGGAATTGCTCTCTTCCGAGTACCATGGTGGGGCCCGCCTTTTCGACTCAACTCAAGCTTCATTTCTACAGATTTAAATGGTACCCACATCGATATACTGGAGGAGCCACCAACAGCGCTTGAATTCTCGCGCTTGGTTCACATTTCGAGGCCAGTGCTAATACGCGGTGCGGCTACGCGCGTAATGTCCATCGCCTTGCTTTATTCTGCGCCTAGGAGTGAAAATCCCAACTGTGCGTCTCTGGGATGATGAGTATATCGCAGCAAGTTTGGGGCAAGCCGAGATTTCCGTTGCTGTTACGCCAAATGGGTTCGCGAAGTTAACGAAAGCTTCTGGGATCACTCCTCTTATGCTACTTCAGCCGCGCGGATGCTGTTACACAGGGCCCTGATGGAAAGCTGTACTTTGTCGAGCCGCATGTTGAAAAAATGAAGATGTCCGAATTTCTTTCCAAACTTTCCTGTGGTAGGACCGTACATTTATTGTTCGCCAAAGCTAATCAGGTAGTAGAACCGCGCCAATCGGAGATATACTATCTGCAATCACAGAACGGAAACGTCTACTCTAACCGCTTCTTTGAAGGTACACCAGATCCCTCAGAGTTCGAAGCTCTGCGCCCTGATATTCCGAGCGAAATATCGTGGTGTAGTGAAGCGCTTGGTACTTAATTGTCTCTGCCGCACCTACCCCTCATAATAAAACTCGCAGGGAAGTCGCCTGATGCTGTTAATCTGTGGATCGGCGACCACAATTCTGTCACCAGCATCCACAGCGGTATGCATCCACTCCATGATAAATATCACATAATTATATGGTTTCAGATCCGTATGAAAATATATACACCGTCGTTCGAGGATCAAAACACTTTACGCTGCTGCCTCCTACCGAGGGATGGTGTTTGCAAGGTTTGACTGGTTCTCTTGGGTGTGATGATGCGCTCAAGAAGGTGTTTTAGAACGAATGTATCCCCATGCTAAATGGACTCGTGAGAGCCCAAACACAGCGCTCACAATGACACCTTCCCCGAATGTTTCGATCCGATGGGCATCCGTCATCGACCCACACATTCCAGGTTAGTTGGTGGGTCTGAAAATCAACAGCGTCATCTTATATCTTAGGCAACCTTCCGCCCGAGGCTCATCCTATTCGGGTCACGGTTGAAGCGGGGGAGACTCTATACCTTCCAGCGGGCTGGCATCATCATCTGTGCCAGAATGACCAGACCATCGCTTTAAATTGGTGGTATGATATGGAGATGCGGGGTATGTCTTGGGTTTTACTCAGTTTTCTCAGAGGGCTCGGGGATGTTCCATCTGGGAACGACACTGTTTTCTCTGAAAAAGAGCATGAGTGTCAAGAACGTTTATAAATTGAACTTTACTACGATATTCCCTCAATTACTGTAAAGGATTTAGGACTCGTAATTGGGTGTGACGACGTGACGCTTGTGAGACGTGACACCTGCTTTTGAACGCGACCTTTTGCGCGACCTACTACGCGATTGAAAATGCCCAAGGACAAGACCGAGAAAAAGGACAAGAAGAGAAAGGAGGCCGAGGTAGAAGATGAGGACGTGGAAATGCCTGCGGCCTCCGAGTCAAAAGTATGAGCAAGCCCAATTCATGTGCTCAATCTCAACTCCTTGCAGTCACCCAAAAAAGCGAAAAAGGAGAAGGAAGAGATTGTAATACCGATAGAAGACCTCTCTCCTCTCGCCCATCCACTTGCGCAGAAGAAGCTGCTGAAGAAACTGCACAAAACCATTAAAAAAGGTGAGAATCCCGTTTTCCGACACTCTGCTTTATTCATTTGCTTTCAGCCTCCAAAGCACGGCAGGTTAAACGGGGGGTAAAGGAGGTTGTAAAAGGCATACGCAAGGGCGAAAAAGGGTGAGCGTCCCCAGGTCTTATGCGACCCGTACTGAGCATCTTCTGTGTTCAGCCTGCTAATTCTTGCGGCCGACATAAATCCAATTGACATCATCTCGCACCTGCCTGTTCTCAGCGAAGAGGCCCAGATACCATACATCTTCGTATCCTCAAAGGAGGAACTCGGAAATGCGAGCTCGACGAAGCGGCCAACGAGTTGTGTGATGGTTTGCCCGGACCAGAAAAAAAAGGGCAAGCCCAAGGAGGGGATCGCGGAGGAGAAGGACGACGACTACCGGGAACTGTACGACGAAGTGTACCAAGAAGTGGAGAAATTAGATACACAGATCGCATTTTAATAATCGTGGAAGATTTTACATTCTTGATTGACACCGTGACGATCTTCCCAAGACAGTTCTCTACTTCCACAATCTCTCCTGTACCCTATTCATAACTATGCCCCCCAAGTCAAAACAGGCTCCTGCTAACGGCGCAGCCGCCAAAGGAAAGGCCCCTTCCACAAATGGGACCACCACACCCGTTTCTACCGTCGATAAAAAGGACACGTCGGACGCTGCACCGGCTACGGCCGCTGGCCGACCAGACAAGAAACTCTTCGACGCTGAACAGGACAGGATAAAGACCGAAATCGACGCCCTGCAAGTAAAACTGGCAAGTGTTTCTTCTCTCCGTGCCTCGTAGCCATCGAGCTCATCCCACGGGGTTAGTCCGCTGTCCGAGACAAAATTTCACTTGCAACCAAGTCTGGCCCTGGCAATGACCGACGGAATGCTCTCCGCGCAGAGCTAGACACTATCCGCGGCCAGCAGTCCAACAGCAAAACGTCCAGGACCAAAGTGCGGGAACAGCTGGACGCCCTGCAAGAGGGTATTCAAAAAAAGGTGCGTCATGTCTCAATCTCTGACTCCTTATCCTTGCTCACAAGCTTTATCCAGGTTAAGGATCTTCAGGCCGCCAAGTCGAAGATAACCTTCAAAACTGTCGCCGAGGTCGATGCGCATATCAAGTACGGTTTACAATATTTCGCCACCGGAAACATACATCTGATAATTATCCAGACAACTCGAGCGACAAGTTGAGTCGGGTACCATGAAGCTGGT
Source organism: Mycena latifolia (assembly GCA_029289555.1). Classification (NCBI taxonomy): domain Eukaryota; kingdom Fungi; phylum Basidiomycota; class Agaricomycetes; order Agaricales; family Mycenaceae; genus Mycena; species Mycena latifolia. The sequence goes on along the minus strand of JARJLE010000582.1, from coordinate 20,158 downwards.
GGACGAAAAACGCGCACTGCAGGAGATCAGTGCCCAGAAGCGGAACCGTCGCACTGTGGAGAGCTTCCAGGCGGAACAGGAAACTATCGACAAGGACCGGAGTGCCGCCGACGAACTACGCAAACAACTCGCGGACCCCGTTGCGCAGGCCGCGTCTGATCGCTACGAGGAAATCAAGAAGGAGCTCGATGAGCTCAAGAAGGAGGGAGACGAGGCGTATGCCGGCCGGTCAAAACTCTTTGAAGAGCGAGACAATATCCAGGCAGAGCTCACCACACTCTATAACGAGAAGCGGGAGTCTTCCCAGCGATTCCGGGACAGCAACGATCGCTACTGGGCCAAAGTTAACGAGGACCGGGCGAGACGGGCGGAGCGGCTCCGTGCTCAGCGTGCAGCTGAGGAGCTTCAAAAGAAGCAGGAGAGGGCGGAACGTATTCTCGAGGAGGCGGAGCAGCCCGCCTTCCAGGCGCAGATCGAGGATTGCCAGACTCTCATCGACTACTTCTCCGGTAAGAGCAGCGGCACGGTAACGTTCAAGAGTGCCTCGCTTATGGAGAAGGCGGACGTCGCCGGTGTCCCGAAACTCGACATACGGAAGGTGGAGGCGGCCCCGGATGGCGTTGTCGTACGGAAGAAGAAGGGCGAGGACGAGGACGCTTACTTTGTCGGCAGCAAAGGAAAGGGCAAGGGCAAGAAGGCTCCTGCCAAGGCAGCCGAGTCGCCTGACGCGGCGCCCACCGCGACCCAGCTCAACGTCCCCCTCCCTACTCTATCGGCTCTTCTGACCCTGTCCATTCCACCTCCCGCCTCCAACACTGACGTCCCGCGCGTCGTACAGGATCTTAAGACGAAGAAGGAATGGTTTGAGGCTAATCAGGCCCGCGTCACGGCAGAAAACGTTGCGAAGGCCCAGGCGGAAATAAAGAGCCTCAATGCCGCTGCAAAAGAGTCCAAGCTGGAGGAAACAAACGGCGAGGCTTCTCCACAGGTCGCTGACTCGCCTGTCCCCAGCGAGCAGGTCGCAGACAAGGTAGAAGATGCGGAGTCGTAATGGTAGTAGTACATCGGGGCTGTCTGGAACGGATTTTAATAATATCTGGTCTGCTACATTGATTTATCAAGATGACACTGGAAAGCAAGACTGCCTGCTCCCATATATATATTCATAACAAATCCGCGCACGGAGATCCTGTACACTATTAAGGAGCGTGAAAAAAAATCGACACCGAACGAGCAAAAAGATGATACAGATAGGGAGGGGAAGAGATACCATATATATATGAGCGTCGACGGAAAACAAAACAGTTCAAAGCAAGAAGAAAAAAAGATACTCTAGGCTCCCTGCTGCTCCGTTTTCACGGGCTCAGGCTCGCTGTCGGGTTCGCTGGAAGGGGTGCCCGACGCATGCATGCCGAGATCCTGTGGGAAGCCCGACACGTCGAAAGTGTTCCCCGAACCCGAGAAGTCACCAAACGAGAGAGACGATTGGTGGACGGGCGGTAAGGAATCATCTTGAGAAGCCGACGTGTCCATATATGATAGTGACCCGTACGCGTCCGAATTAAAAGCGGAGGTGCTTGGGTCGAGGGATCCAGCAGGGAAAGGGTCGTTCTGTAGGGCAGCAAGCATACTCGAGGTCGTCGGTGTGTGGGCCATCAGATGTTGAGGGCGGACGTCCATGGAGTTGAAGCTCTCCTGACCGGCCATCGGCGACAGAGTGAAGAATTGCTGCTGCATCACAGGCTCTACAGAAGCTGCCACAGAGTTGGTCGACAAGGCGACACTCCTCAGGACATTAACTGCAATCCAGTCGCTGAAACCCCATTAAGTAAATCATCGCCAAGATCGAGAGTGCACAACTCACTCTAAAAACAGTTTCATGATCTGGAAAGCTCCAAAAGCGGGGTCGCTGCGGATGGTCTGTAGACATCGAGGGTTAAAATACACTGAGTTATTGAGAGGTCAATCACGCACCAAGTCCCTCATAACCTGACTCGTAACGTAGCCCCAACGAATGAGCACACTGCGGGAGCTCATGGTGCTTCGCTCCTCGGAACCCCCATGGCTGGCGCGACTACTGCCCATCAATCGCTCGCAGCACTTGTCCGCCCACGTCATTACCTCTCGTACAGGCTCCGTGCTCTTCGAGAGACTATCCAACATTCCTACAAACTCGACCTCCAAGAGCTGCACCAGATCCTCGTGGCGGCAATTGCAAACCAACGCAGATTGGTTCCGGACAGACTCAAAATCGACCTTTTGCCAAGACCGTCGCATTTCTGAGAGCTGCTTCTGGTTGGTTAGGACGGTGTTGAGTGCTTGGGTAACCTGGTAGATATCAAGGAACCTCACTGATAAATGATGTCAAAAAAATGAATGCGGATGTTCGGAGTGGGTACTCACAGACAAGGTGCCCAAACCTCGCTCCAAGCTCAACTTTCGGTTCCACAAACGTGTTTCCGTAGCTTTCCAAAGCAACCAGTAGTATCTTTTCCATCTTGTTCGCCAACTGTCGCAGGCTCGCCAGGGACGTGGGCGTGATGGGGGACAGCATTTGGGAACGCAGAATTTCAAGGATTTCCTATATTATTTAAATTAGAACTGGGCGATAAAATAGGGCGGACGAACTTACATCGTACACAATTGCATCCGCCTTGGCCATCAGGCCTGCTATGGCGGGAGCGTGGACAACCTCTCGGTGATTTCCCCCGAGACTGGACCAGAACGTCCGGAGATGCATCTCGAATTGATCAAAGCGGAAGGAGCGGACACTTTCCAGAAGAGAATCAAGATGGTCCTGAAACCAGCCCCACACTTCCCGAGCAGCAATTCCGTGCGGGGTTGTCGAATTGACACCCACAGCCTCCTCGATTGATGGGAAATGAGGAAATTGACGAACGGATGTCGGTTGCTGAGAGGCCAAATATGGAACAGCGTTGGTCGATGGCGGGGAATGGGACTGGACCCCGAGGCCGCCATCCTGCGTCGGATGTCTTCGAATTGATGCCTGGTGGAAAGATCCGGAAGGCCGCTGAGCTGCCTGTGCCTGCGATAATAGTGTGGCGGCGGTCGGTGTTTTGTCGCTTAAGTCCTGGGTGAAAATGCCGCCTTTAACATCACCGCCGAGGGTCAATGAATTCCGCTTGGATCCCACCGCGGAGTTGCCTCCCTCGGAGTCGTCGTCCTCGTCCTCGTCCGAACGGTCCTCGCTCCTGGCGGACTCGGAATGATCGTTGGCCAACCGCGCGGCATTGACGGAGGGCTGCCCCGCGCTGTTGTTGGACTTGTGGATGTAGTCCTGGAGCCACTCGGCCTCTGCAGAAGTCGCGGGACGTATCCCGCAATCTATCCATCAACAAGATCAGACGGATCCAATCCCATCAAAACCGACGGGACATACAGTGGTATTTGCTATTGCCTCTGACCCCGAGCCGCCGTGTTTTGATAGTGGGAAAGCACAGCCGGATGGCCTTTCCCAGGGTGGCGGTATTGATATGCGGGATCCCATACTGGTCGCAGACACGTCTGTACGAAAAGTAGAGGCCCTGGCGGGGCACATTGCCGTCGGGATAAGGAGCATAGTTGGCCGTCAGCCTGTAAATGTTTCACGCGGATGTGAGAACGGAATAGGCGCACGAGACGTGGCACACGCACCATGCCTGGACGAATATCTGCTTTGCGCGATCGGACGCACTTGTCGTTGTGGCCGCGCGGACGTTGGCTGCGAGCTTCTCGAGCGCATGGTCGGGGCTGATGGTCATGCGCCCGAATGCGCCAGCGGCATGCATTGCCTCCTGATTGGGGGCCATGGTCTGCGGGGCGGCGAACATGCCATGGTAGTCAGGGGCGGCGGGGTTGCCGAGGAACATGGCCATGTCGTCGGTCTCGCTGGAGGACGAGTGGACGGAGTCTGTGTCGCGGGGGTGGTAGGGGGAAGCGGCTGCGCGGGCGCGGATGTGGCTGGGGCGGAGATGATTTTTGAGGGCGGGGTTCGTGACGTTGTGGTTTGGCGGGGACTGAGTGGGTTCGGAGGGTGAGCTGGGAGGAGAGGAGAGAGGAAAGGGTCGCGTACGTGATCGCTGAGAGACCCGTTGTGATGACCGAGCTGATACGAGACACGGTAGAGATCGTCCTGGGTGGGGCCCATGCCGGACTGCATCCGGAGACCGCTCGAGGACTGGGGGCGGGAGTTTGACGAGTGGGTCGAGGACGAGCTAACCGAGTTGGAGCGAGAGTGCGACGACGGCAGGAAGTCAAGCGGCATATTATTCGACATTTGTAGGGCCATCATGTTCGGAGAGAGTCAAGGAGAGTAGGAGGAGGAACGAGCAAAGTGGGCCGGCCACAAGGAATAAAACGGAGGTAAGGTAGGGCGGGGGGGGGGAGGCGTATTCCAGCACACGGAGGCTCTGGCCGGGATCTGTCTCTTCAAATATGCGCTGTTAGATGGGAAGACACTGGCGTGGGGGCGTTCTCGTTGCGAAGGGCTGGTGTCACAATCACCAAGGGGACGATTAAGTATGTAGAGAAAGCCGCGTGAGAAATCATGACCTGTCAACTCATGTACATATATCTCCTGAAAAGTGAACCAAGTTTCTTAGAGGCCCCCATTCGCCGCGCCAACGCAATCCAAGCCCCGACCGTCAGGTCCTCCAGCTCGTACGGCGTCTGCCTCTTCTTCACCTTCCCAGGTAGATTTTTCAGGGGCACCGGGTACACCCCCTCGCTGCCCCCGAGAGAGTCCTTCCCATATGTCACATATTCCAACTTGAAACTCGGCGCCTGACTTTTGTTTCCCTCCTCGAGGTGCGGGATGTAGTACTGCCAGTGTTTCGATCAGTAAGAGCGCACGATCACCACCCGAGATATATACCTGCGCGTAGCCCAACGGCGTCCACAGCTGGTTGCTCCTCGACGGCGCGTCCGGGTCAGAGTGCCACGACTCGTTAAGCTGGCATTTCCACGTCTCGCGGTACGCGTCTAGCTTACACTGCGTCGCCTTGTCCTTCCCGTCCCCCCTGTGATGACCATGCTTACGACCTAGACGATTCGTCGGTGCTCCTGTAACGTTGTACGAGAACACTCGGAAGCTCGGCAGGTAGGGGTTAGGGACCACGGACGGTGAAACGTTGATTACCGCATAGTTGTCCAGATTGACATTTTTTGCTTTCGGCATCGCCGCAAAATCAGCAAGGAGTGTCTCGAACAAGCCGTCGTTGTTCTTGACCGTCGGCGGCTCGATGAGCTCGAGGTCATTCGCCTCCAGAAAGAAAAACTGTGAGGAGGGGGCCGGGTTAATCAATAGGACGGCTCAATTAAGGAGGAGTGCCCATACATGATCAGCATTCATGTGCTTGAAACAGACCGTCTGTCAGCGTGCATCATTCGCGCGATGGCTAAACGTACTTGCCCCATACAGATGGCCCAGAATGGTGTCCTGGAATCTGAGCGCCAGTTCGACGTATCGAACATACTGCACGTCGGCTCTGAGAAGGAAAGAAAAAAATAGGCGGATGGCGGAAACAACACGTACGCATTCCGGGAAATAATTGCCTGGAGACGGCGGGACGTGCCCTACCCATTTAATTAAACAACATTCGATCACAGCATGATCTCGACATCGCATGCGCACCTGATATCCACACCTGCGGTAGCTGATGAGATTGTGCGTCGATCAGAGGATCAATTCGGCGTACTTGCATTCCCCGGGCTCTAAAGCCCTTCAGCTGCACCTCGAGCCAGTCAAACTGCAAGTTCCCAGCGTCGTCACGGTCCTTGAATTCGCAGCCTCCGACCGCTGTCGCGACCCAGTCAGCATTAGCGCAAACGCGTCGACGCCGATACCGTACCCTTGTTCGAATCGTAAAGATACATCGTATTGAGACTGATCACAGCGACCGCGTCCGGAACCACTTCGACGGCATAATACGCGCCGCGCTGGAAGATTTGGAGGTGTGGGAAAGGAATAAACGCTTTCCAGATCCTGGGGCCCGAAAGAAGTGAGCCTTTTCCTTCAACCGCACTGTCGCCGACGTACGACGCGAATTCATTCGTGATGCTGTTCGGGCCTGGTATCATAATGTTCTGCAGGCGAAATGTCACTAAATGTTGTGAAGGGATCCCGGCTGGCTCACATGTGCTGCACGCCACACAGGTCAGCGTTCGACAAGAAGAAAAAACTTAGCACGGTGCACTCACGCCAAACATCGTTGTTTCCTGAGAACCAGAGGTCAGCGACGCTTCCTCCCGCAGGAAACAAGGTTCAGACCGAGACTGGGAACGACAGGGATCCCGCGAGCCGTGAAAATGGATGCCATCTTGGTTGCTACCGCTCGATTTAGATCGTAGATTTCGCTCGGCGTTCGAGGAAGCTTGCGGTCGTTGTCGTGTCTGTCGCGAATTCAAGCAAACCCGCCACCAGGGAAGCAGCGGAGCCCAAGTACCTCGCATTATCGCCGGTCCCTGCCGCTGCGCGGTCAGCGGGTACGAGGAACCGACCATTTTAATCTACGACTCACAGTGGCGACTTTCGTTGCAAGTCAGGAGATAGGTAAATGTAGTCCGTTTCCGGAGCTGAAATCAATATTCTGAGCTTACGTAATTCCGGCCGACCCAATACGATTTCCTTGTCCGAGTCTGCCATCCAACTGCCATCTTCGGAAAGCTTCTTCAAAGTAAATTCAACTTGAAGTTGAACTTCACTTCTTGTATTGAAAACAGAAGTCGTTACATATATGCGCGGTACAAAATAACATATCCATCACCGGGATGGACGCCGATTAGGATTCACCATCCCCCCATTGTCAAACTCGTTTGAACCTATGAGCGATGACTGTCCCGAGCCGCCTTGGCGTGTGTACCTGTCGGCAACTGGGTGGGGTTTCGGATACGCCCGCCTGCTGGATGAATGGGTGGGCTTGTGTTTAGATGGTCCGCTGCGCGTGCGTTTCTCCGTCATAACGGTAGGCAGGATGCTGGACTTGGTCGCTTGGCCTCGCCGTGGTTTGGCCTTGCTGTAGTCGTTCAGCATACCGGCCGTTACTGGACCGTACCACATGTGGTAATCGCCATTAAGATGGCGCCGCGTAGCCAATGTTAGTAGCGCAATAAATGCAAAGATAACTGTGACAGAAAAATAAATCAAAAGCCAAATCGAGAAGTGGGTTCCTTACTTAGAACCGCATTGATGAGCGAAAAAGCCATGAGAACGCGATACATCGCATGATATTGTTCCGTCTGAACTGTAGTACGCGTCAAACGGTGGGGTGTACATCCCATACCAAGAAACTCACAATCGGAAGCTGAATCATCAAGCGCCACGGTGGAGGACTCCGAAGCAAAACATTCCACGTCGGCAGATTGAGAGTCGGACGTGGACAGGAAGATTCCGAGAGCTTTAATACCTAGGTAAGCACTCGCACGGACACAGAGAAGTCTATTCACCGAGCCACAGTATCCCTAGAAAACCAAGGGATGCAAGCTCAAGTCTCGTGGAGATGGGGTTCCGCTCCCTCAACAAGAGACTGAAACCTAAGCTGTAAGGATAGTTAGTTATATGGCTGGTAGCTGTGATAAAGGGCTTCACAGGCATGAAATGACCACGAGGCCGACACAACAGACGAATAGAGCGAATGGCACGAAACGGGCTATGAGCTGAAGTTCAGGGATATTCTATAGAAGGGGGGATGTAACACACTGAGATCCGATGCGGCCAAGACACTCTCGAAATGTGCGGCCATGGCCAGGCATATCAATGTGGCGATAAAAACCGAGCCTTGGAGAGATTCAGTACGGCTGGAGATTGAAGCAGCATGGACGAACCATATAGACAGGCGCGGAGGGTGGTGAATAAGGAGGGCATGAAGAGAGCGTCGTAGGTGGATGGTGGGTGTCGCAAGGAGGAAAGCGGCGTGATAAGTATTAGCACTTAAAGCCACGAGGCAAACATGAACTTGGGGGATCGCGTGGTGTGATTGTCGTTACTGCCTGGCGAGAACAGCGAGGAGCACACTGATTAGCCTGTAAGGACTGTATATTAGGAGGGAATGGTAGGAAAGAGAGAGGTTGTCTTGCCCAACGTCGCAATTTCGCCCTCGTTGCAAAGGGCAAATTTGCACGACACAGCCACCTTACCAAATGGTCCTGATATTCCGGTGGGTAACAAATGAAATAGATGGCTTTCTTAATACAACAAATTCACATTTAATTATTCCCCCCTCAACTTGATTCCAATATCGTAGTAGAACGGGAGACACTCTGGGTTAGATAGCGTTGAAGGGTTAACTATCGATAATGGAGCGCCATTGACAATCTAAAACATTCAATTCGAGAAACTAGCACGGCTGAATACGTATCAACACGTTACCTTTTTGACCAGGACTTCGACGCGCTTCCCGTTTAGCGTATAAGGGATGTCCGTAACTTGGATGATCTGGTCGAGTGAGCCTGCCGCGAAGTTGCGTAGATGCCGAAAACTTTCACCTTAGCAGGTACGTGCCGCGCGCTGCGACGGGCACGCATCTCGTTCTTGATTTGGGTTTCCAGCGCGGGTGACAGAGTTTGAGTACCGGAAAGCTTAACGAACAATATAACCCGTTCATCTGACCCTTGTCCGATTGCCAGGCAGTCAAGGATCTCGCCGGTTGCGCCAAATGCCGAGTCGATCACGTCGTAGAGTTCAGACGATCCAAACCTAACGCCGCCTGTCGTAGGTTGTGGGTATTTTAACCGCAACGGTCTTATTAAGGAACATACCCGGGTTCCTGCCACGAAGGTAGGTCAGAAGACCACAGGTCATTAATAAAAACACGGCAACATACAACACACCGTCTGAGCGACCCAGCATGATAAGACCTCCGCCATTGCCAGACCGCGAACGTGTGATAACAATATGATCCCCGTGGTCTTTGGAAGTATTATTAGAAGGGCGATGCGAGAGCGTGTTTTTTTTTTAACTCACACCACACTCCATCTATTTCAGCAAAATACGCCTGGTGGTACTTGGCTCTCGCAGCAGACACTTCGTCGTCCGGTCCAAAACCGGGCAACGGCCAGAATCCTGCTGGCATACACGGAAAAGGCAGCTTACATACCAATTCACCGGGGACATCGGGCGCATTCTGGGTCCCTGCCTCACTGTAGCTCTCTACTGCGAGGCCAAGCATGCGGCACTGAATCTCGCCACGGTAAACCGGCAAGGCAGAACACATTCCAGCAAAGAGGGAGCATATATCCGTGCCGCCTGATGGTGTTTAATGTTGCACAATTAGAATGAATAGTCTTGCCCACCAGTGATCGATGCAAGTAGAACGTTCGGATGGATATTTTCATAAACATAGTCGAACAAGGCTGCTGACAGGGGCGAACCCGTGGAGTAGATATGTCTTAGTGAGCGTAGACTATGGTTCTGGCGCGGCTTGTATCCTTTCTGTGTCGACAGATTAGGTGGGTTGTAAAGTCTAAAGTTAGGGCGGGTGCATACCGAAAGTTGATCGAGGTATTTTGCACTTGTTCCGAATATAGATATCTTGAGTTCATCAGTGAGGTTCCACAACAAGGCCGGATCTCGGAGGGGACTTCCATCGAAGAGGACAAGCGTGCAGCCTAGACTGAGCCCACTAATTAGGAAATTATACATCATCCACCCACTTTGCCCAAGTTAGCGCAAGATCTTGTACGGATCAGAGACGCACGTTGTAGTATAATAGAAGAATACATCGTCTGGTCGGAGGTCCGCGCATATCGTGAATTCCTTCTTGGCCTGTAAAAGCATACCTCCGGCGCGATGCACAATGGCTCTAAGAAATATGAATGATGGCGAAAACTAACCGAGCTAAACTTACTTCGGTCGTCCTGGTGAAAATTTAGATACTCAAATTTAGCCTAAGGCTCGCTTACCAGTTGAACCAGACGAAAAAAGAATCCAAAGCGGCCAATTGAATGAGGCCCGATACCAGATAATCTCTCCAGAAGATGTGCACCCCAGTTTTTGGGCCTCCCCTTCGAGGATAAAATCGTCCCAGCTCACCCAATCCTTTTGCCATCCAGACCGGTCCTCGGCATAGGGTATGGGGTGCATTATTACAATTTTGGGAGCAGTCTTTCCTTCAAGTCCCAATAAAAGAGTTGTAAGCTTGGAAATGTGGTCGTGGAATTTTCCGTTGTAAACAACCGCGTCTACGGCGAAAATGAAGGACGGCTGTACTTGTTCGAACCTACCGTGCGAGCATGTCACGTTGAGACAGACTATGTGGAACACTTGTATGGCTACTAACCGTTCCAGGACACCGGCGGGACCAAAATCGGCAGCGGCACTGACCCAGATAGCTCCAATCGCGGTAGTGGCGAGACATAATGCAACATTTTCAATACAGTTGGAGGAATAGGATGCGACACGATCCCCGGGCTTCAAGCCATTGGCAAGGAGAGCGGAGACGATCTGCGAAACCAATTCATACAGTTGCGCGTAGCTGCACTGCCTCAAGTGTACGCTGGAATCAAAGGGCGTCGGTTCAGCTGGGATAGAAGAACTCAGTGGTCGCCCCAGTATGAATCCAGACAGCACCAACTTGCTTGAATTAGGGCCACTTTGTCACTGGAGCGGCATTGTAGCATGTTCTCCGCCCAGTTTACACTTGCCTCCGTGAACCACTGGGGATTTTCGGAAATATTGACAGACTGGTCGACTACATGATTGCCCTTCTCGCCAATGATAGACACAGCATCCCATGCCGTTGCCCAGAAGTCCGCGATGTTCTCGGTAGACCAGCGATACAAATCATGGTAGGTGTGGAGCTGAAGGCCGAATGTGCTGTTGACGCGATCTCTAAACTTGAATGCGGCCGATGCCTCGGGGTTCTGTGGGCGGTGGAGGGGGGCGTCGTCTGTGATCGCAGGTGGCATCGCTTGGAGAAGGGAAGAACTGCGGCCGTCGAAGCTGCGAATAGACCGCCAAGATAGCGAGTGGTTCGCCGGCGGGTGATCTTCTGATCGGATTCGGCGGTGGACTGGTTTGCCTTTTCCGGAGTCAGACTCACTGACTCAGATAGAACGTGCGTTCTTATACAATGCCGAACTCAGCTTTGAAACCCACCCACATATATAAACCGGTCTTTGCCTTTCTCCTTGCCACTCCCCGTCATGGATATCAATAAATTCCTCGCTCCCCATTCCGCTGAAGCCCGCGCCCACCATGTCACGTACGCCTACCGCACTCAGTCTATTCATCTGCTTACGAAAAAAAACCCAAAAAAACAGCGAAAACGATACCGACTGGGATGCCACTGGCCCGACCATCGACGAAACCGTTTTGGCTCATTGCGCGTCCTACCGCAGCTTCCAGGTGAGACTCGACGTGGCAACACGTCCAGCAGAGGCCTAACGTCCTGTTTCAAGAGGTATCTGTCCGGTGAATACCTGATCATTCTGCCTCGCACGCCAAGGGAGCTCGAAAGCATCCTGTGCGATATCCGCCCTTTTTTTTCCACGCGTCAGCGCTCATCTATCTCCTCTAGACGCCGGTACAGCACGGACGCAATCCATAATGCTATAGCCAAGAGGTGTGTGTGTGTACATGTCCCACGTTCGTGCGTGGAGCTCAAGCACTTCTCACCAGCCGCAGCACGCTGGAGACTGGGGGATACTCGAGGGTGAGCTTGCTTTGCCACTCTGGTTTTCCGATTATCTGACGCGTGGGTTAGGTGTGCCACCTGGCCGCAAAGTCCATCCAGGAAGTTCTGAACACCGGAGATAATATGGCATATCTTCTCGCCCTGCACGCGCCCACAGACACGAGCCCACGCGCAGGAGAGGGTCCAACACGGTCGATGGCGACCACCTGATTATCCTTCTGCGTAATTTCCCCTGGGTCTTGTGTTCCTGTAGCTGTGCCATCACTTGTAGCATCATTAGATTAACTCGCATTAGTTATGTAGTTGTTGTACTTTTCCGAAACGTTGAACGTTGAACTAGAACCGCGACAAGTCTGCCCCTATAGTCGATTGTTAGTTGATGCGGGCAGAGAGCGGCCCGGGGCCGGCTCCACCTGAGGCTTATTTTGAGCCTGACCGTATTCGTCGAGGTCTGTGCTTAACGCGCTCAGCCCATGTTTCACAACGCACCATGCTATTGACGAGCGTGCTCCATCTCCTTTGCTTCACCTTGCTCGATGTCTCCGCAGCGCCCCAACAAGTCCCTTTTGAGGTCCCAGCAGTTGCGAGTGCGTTAATTCCCCCAATCAACGCGTTGCTCCTTGCTCAACAGTTCTCACTCGTCACAGAGCCCCGGAAGCTTCATGGGCGATTCCTACACGTGGGCTCAACAGCGCCTGTCGCACAACGACGCTGACTACAGTACTAGATTACCGACATGCACCCCGATCCGGCGTACCGACCAAAGACGTCGGAGTCAACTTCATGTCATCGAAAGAAAGGCAAGAAGAAGAATAATGTCGCAGGGTATTATGGTCTTCCATACTCGTGCGTTTCCGCAATCTCGAAGCCTGTTTTTGAGCCGCAATGCTGTCTACCAGGGACTGCGATTCGCCCTTTCGCCTCACGAATTTCACACTGGACTTTATCGAGAAAAAGGTGCCTCGTCCGTTCTCGGTGCACGTCAAATTCTGATGGTTGGTGCAGTGGGCGTCGGAAATCGATTTCGTGATATGTATGCATTTCGCTTCGAGCTGTCGCACCCGCTGACCGCGCACCGACAGGGACCGGCGATAATGCGAGGTACTTGGGCTCCGCTGCTTCCCTGGTGGCGGGTTTGCTTGAATTCGCGACAGACACGACAACGACCGCAAGCTTCCTCGAACGCCGAGCGAAATCTACGATCTAAATCGAGCGGTAGCAACCAAGATGGCATCCATTTTCACGGCTCGCGGGATCCCTGTCGTTCCCAGTCTCGGTCTGAACCTTGTTTCCTGCGGGAGGAAGCGTCGCTGACCTCTGGTTCTCAGGAAACAACGATGTTTGGCGTGAGTGCACCGTGCTAAGTTTTTTCTTCTTGTCGAACGCTGACCTGTGTGGCGTGCAGCACATGTGAGCCAGCCGGGATCCCTTCACAACATTTAGTGACATTTCGCCTGCAGAACATTATGATACCAGGCCCGAACAGCATCACGAATGAATTCGCGTCGTACGTCGGCGACAGTGCGGTTGAAGGAAAAGGCTCACTTCTTTCGGGCCCCAGGATCTGGAAAGCGTTTATTCCTTTCCCACACCTCCAAATCTTCCAGCGCGGCGCGTATTATGCCGTCGAAGTGGTTCCGGACGCGGTCGCTGTGATCAGTCTCAATACGATGTATCTTTACGATTCGAACAAGGGTACGGTATCGGCGTCGACGCGTTTGCGCTAATGCTGACTGGGTCGCGACAGCGGTCGGAGGCTGCGAATTCAAGGACCGTGACGACGCTGGGAACTTGCAGTTTGACTGGCTCGAGGTGCAGCTGAAGGGCTTTAGAGCCCGGGGAATGCAAGTACGCCGAATTGATCCTCTGATCGACGCACAATCTCATCAGCTACCGCAGGTGTGGATATCAGGTGCGCATGCGATGTCGAGATCATGCTGTGATCGAATGTTGTTTAATTAAATGGGTAGGGCACGTCCCGCCGTCTCCAGGCAATTATTTCCCGGAATGCGTACGTGTTGTTTCCGCCATCCGCCTATTTTTTTCTTTCCTTCTCAGAGCCGACGTGCAGTATGTTCGATACGTCGAACTGGCGCTCAGATTCCAGGACACCATTCTGGGCCATCTGTATGGGGCAAGTACGTTTAGCCATCGCGCGAATGATGCACGCTGACAGACGGTCTGTTTCAAGCACATGAATGCTGATCATGTATGGGCACTCCTCCTTAATTGAGCCGTCCTATTGATTAACCCGGCCCCCTCCTCACAGTTTTTCTTTCTGGAGGCGAATGACCTCGAGCTCATCGAGCCGCCGACGGTCAAGAACAACGACGGCTTGTTCGAGACACTCCTTGCTGATTTTGCGGCGATGCCGAAAGCAAAAAATGTCAATCTGGACAACTATGCGGTAATCAACGTTTCACCGTCCGTGGTCCCTAACCCCTACCTGCCGAGCTTCCGAGTGTTCTCGTACAACGTTACAGGAGCACCGACGAATCGTCTAGGTCGTAAGCATGGTCATCACAGGGGGGACGGGAAGGACAAGGCGACGCAGTGTAAGCTAGACGCGTACCGCGAGACGTGGAAATGCCAGCTTAACGAGTCGTGGCACTCTGACCCGGACGCGCCGTCGAGGAGCAACCAGCTGTGGACGCCGTTGGGCTACGCGCAGGTATATATCTCGGGTGGTGATCGTGCGCTCTTACTGATCGAAACACTGGCAGTACTACATCCCGCACCTCGAGGAGGGAAACAAAAGTCAGGCGCCGAGTTTCAAGTTGGAATATGTGACATATGGGAAGGACGCTCTCGGGGGCAGCGAGGGGGTGTACCCGGTGCCCCTGAAAAATCTGCCTGGGAAGGTGAAGAAGAGGCAGACGCCGTACGAGCTGGAGGACTTGACGGTCGGGGCTTGGATTGCGTTGGCGCGGCGAATGGGGGCCTCTAAGAAACTTGGTTCACTTTTCAGGAGATATATGTACATGAGTTGACAGGTCATGATTTCTCACGCGGCTTTCTCTACATACTTAATCGTCCCCTTGGTGATTGTGACACCAGCCCTTCGCAACGAGAACGCCCCCACGCCAGTGTCTTCCCATCTAACAACGCATATTTGAAGAGACAGATCCCGGCCAGAGCCTCCGTGTGCTGGAATACGCCTCCCCCCCCCCGCCCTACCTTACCTCCGTTTTATTCCTCGTGGCCGGCCCACTTTGCTCGTTCCTCCTCCTACTCTCCTTGACTCTCTCCGAACATGATGGCCCTACAAATGTCGAATAATATGCCGCTTGACTTCCTGCCGTCGTCGCACTCTCGCTCCAACTCGGTTAGCTCGTCCTCGACCCACTCGTCAAACTCCCGCCCCCAGTCCTCGAGCGGTCTCCGGATGCAGTCCGGCATGGGCCCCACCCAGGACGATCTCTACCGTGTCTCGTATCAGCTCGGTCATCACAACGGGTCTCTCAGCGATCACGTACGCGACCCTTTCCTCTCTCCTCTCCTCCCAGCTCACCTTCCGAACCCACTCACTCTCTCCCAGTCCCCGCCAAACCACAACGTCACGAACCCCGCCCTCAAAAATCATCTCCGCCCCAGCCACATCCGCGCCCGCGCAGCCGCTTCCCCCTACCACCCCCGCGACACAGACTCCGTCCACTCGTCCTCCAGCGAGACAGCCATCTCGTTTCTAGACAAGAATCTCCTTTTTCGGCCCGTGGAGGTTACGATCGGGTGGCAGTGCCTGGTATTTGGTTTCGCTCCCGGGAGCGAAACCAAACAATGCACTCCCAAACGTCAAAAGCATTGAAGTATGCAAGTGAATTCCTCTATAAACACTTCCCCCTGAATGTCTCGCTCCCTGCTCTTCACTCCGCGATGTCACTCTCGTAACCTACTATTGAGATCTCATTTAAGAACTCTTGAGACCCAGGTGACGCCCTGAAGCTGTTCAGTACCCGGTGGAACAAGCGCCTGTGCAACTCCCGGCACACTGCATCATATGAGAAAGTCGACAGTGCTGAGATTACTTTTGAGTTAGCGTAGCCAATTGCATGGTATTTAGGGCAATGCCTTTGAAGCTCTTGAGGCTCGAGAGTCCCTCAGCCTCAGAGTGGAGGCACTTCGAAATGGCTATAAGTGGAAGCCGTCTGAAAGCCGCGTGGCGGTGTCGACGGGGGCACGTGTCTGTTGAAACCGCATCCGCGGACCGATCGGATTCCTCTCATTGTCAACAGCTGTACGGGTGCTTGACGAGATCGTTCCGATACCACCCACATCTACGACACTCACGAAGACATGACTGTTCGCTTTGCAAGCTATCGAATTGCGTTCTACGGTAAGCCTGTCTGCTCGCCATCTCTATATATTTTGACTTGACCACAGTGGCCGTATTCTTGCTATGCGGTTCGTGCCCGCACCAATCGATACATGAAAACTCATCCGCGTCCAAGGAACCGTACTCGGTCTGGCAGCGCATTTTGCAAACATATTTCTGCCACATTTGCATGGTGCTGTCCACGATCCAGCGCATCTGTTTGGAACACTGACTCCAGGAAACCAGCCGACTTTACCATCTTCTCGCTCCTAATACCATCTATCACCATCTTCGTATTCCTCCTATCGTGTGTCTTTTTTCTCTGACTGGTGGTATTCAACACTTACTGTGTCCAGATTACAATTCGCACAGCCTCGCACAGAAGCCCTTTCTCTGTTCATCCTATGGGCCCTGTGGCTCGGTGCGCTCTTATTCATCGATCCAGAATTTTGCTAATGTGTTTCAAGCAATGGGAGCGTGGTCGACGTAAGCCGACTTCTCTACCTCTCGTGTACAATCGTTGGTTAACGGTATCGTAGCGACATCATCGGGAACGTCCAATGCGATGCTCTCACCGTGGAAACAATGCCGACGAAGAATGGAGATAGTTAGCTCGCATTGCAAGTTTTTTTCTCCCAGCTAACTTCACCTGGACAGTACGCCAGAGAGAATGGTGTTACGAGATGAAGGTCACCCAGGCCTTTTCTTGGATGCTCTTCGTTCTCTTCTCGTTTGCGTTCTGCATTCTCCTCGCCTTGGTTAGTCAAGCGGAAAGATTCGGACGGCCAGATATCTGGCGCGAACCTATTCAAGGTAAGCATGACTAGCGTAGTCTTCGTTCATTTCACCAAGACTCTTCTAGAGCTGGGGTGGTTCGGAGAACTACCAGGATATTATAATCATCACCAGCAGCAAGGAATGGTTCAATATCCGATGTACCCCCAACAATACGCGTATTCCATGCAGCAGCCCTACGTCCAGCAACCTGGTCAATTGTATCAAATCCACCAGGGAGCAAATGGCCCGACGGGTGAGTTTTCGCCGTTTGGGCAAAGTTTTGCAATAACCGAGTTTCGGCCAGTCACGCAAGTGCCTGTTACCACAGTGTAACTCAAGTATCTTGGAATCTGACGAAAAAATGAAGATGGAATGTCCCTATAGATGTACTCACTTGGCTGACAACTTTGTATCTTGCCTGCATCATCTAACTCGTGTATTCGGCGTGTTCGCCTCGTGGTTTAGCTGTAAATACGCTATTTAACTGATGATAATCGAAGACTAGACTCTACTTCTCTCCTATGGCACTGTTTCGAGATCACCCTGTTCGTTCCGTTGCCGCAGGCGAGTTCCCTCCCTTGGAAGCTTGAGAGCAGGGATGCTCAAGTAAACCTCTCAGTGGCGACGGCACTTTTCATAGCCCACGTCATGTCGCTTTTCGTCTCGTTTTTTCGTATGTTCTGGGGCTATGACACGCCAAGGCACAAGCTGACCGACCATTTCAGACGTGTTCCATTTGTCGCAAACGTCCGTGGCGATTCTGGCCGTGAGCGGGCTCATATTTCTGTGACTTTTCTCTCTCTCTTTGCAAACGTATGCATGACAATGGTCCCAGGATCACGATGCACCATCGACGAGACGGCCACCTGCTTACGCAGACGCAAGAGGAGATGGTGCTCATCTTTTGTTTTGGGCTGTTCTGGATGGGTGCGTTTGAATCGGTTCGGTGTCTCCGACAGTTGTTAACCGAGATTTCAAGCGGTACTTCTGGGATGGCATGCATTGAGGGCACAGGGAGGCAATCCGAGATCGGCCAGCGGGTTGGATAATGTAGGAGGACAAGTGGCGAGGAGGGAGACTCGGAGACCAGGGGCGGGGATCAGCGGACAGGTGCGGCCGTATCCGTGCTCAGGCGACGCGTATTATTGCGTTGAGGAGGACTATACATTTTTTTAAAGCACTCAGCAATTAGCTAGACGGGTTGGATGCGGGCGGCGATTAATCTTTGAATCAGTGGCAGTGCTATGGCTGTACACTCTTAATTTACTTACCTGTCCGTTCAAGTGTCCGTTTTCGGATAAAA
This sequence comes from Mycena latifolia, assembly GCA_029289555.1. Taxonomy (NCBI): domain Eukaryota; kingdom Fungi; phylum Basidiomycota; class Agaricomycetes; order Agaricales; family Mycenaceae; genus Mycena; species Mycena latifolia. The sequence goes on along the minus strand of JARJLE010000582.1, from coordinate 2,136 downwards.
CTTTGCAATATCTGACGTTAAATACATTCTTAGGAGCAATTTATCCAGATAGACAATGAGAAACAGAAAAAAATGTAGGTAGATGAAAATGAAGAAAGGGCAAGCGGAGGACGTGGCAGAAGAGGGACAGTGACTACTGACTCTACCCATTAAACCACACCGCACCCAGCTCTAAAAGAAACCCAGCATTCTACTCCTCGAGTTGCAGTGCGTCCACCCTCGGGGTCGGTGTCCTGCCGAGCTGTTGACGGCCGCGTACCGTGGCGTGCGAAAGACCAGGCGTCCCCGGTCGCCCGCGTCTTGTCCATCACATCGCGGCTCTTCTGGAAGATGATGGCTGTGGGAGTAGGGAGAACCATGGACGTCGTGGTCGTCCTCTTCTACCCGCAAGACATCGGGTGGGGACCAGATCCAGGCCCATACAGCCCCGTCAGGAAAACGGCATCTTGCGCGCCTTTACGTCCGTGCACTTGACAGTTTGAATTCATCTTGACGCGTTGAAGGAAGGAGATGTCGCAGCGCGGCCGGGGAACGAGCGACCGTGCGGAAAGAGGTGGATCAGGGTTTAGAAGGATGGGTACCAGGAAACGAGCGACTAGGCGGAAGGGGGTGAAAAGGAGGGGTTGCGCTTCTTCGAAGAGATAATACGCCAATGACCACAGCAATACGAAAGCGCGAGAGCAATGCGAGAGCGAGAAAGCAACGCGAAAGCGAGAAAGCAACGCGAGAGCGGGAAGGCAAGGCCAGCGACGAAGTCGAGTGCAGCCTGTGCAGCGAGAAAGCAATGCAAAAGCGAGAAAGCGAGACCAGCGACGCAGTCGACAGCAGCCTGTGCAGCGGTATCAATGCAAGCCGGGGATATGTTCGCCGCTCCCTGTAGGCAGACTGGTGACCGGGCACCCTTCTGCAAACGCGTCAGCCTCTCGCTGTCCACAGCGGCGGTCAACGGGCAGACTCACGGGTTATTTGATTTTCTTTGAGATTAGCAGGCATCGAGCCGAGGCGCCTAAACCGTGGCCTTCTGGGAGGATGAAGGTCACTGGTTGGTGAGAGGCGACGGTGAGATGTACTTTTGCGCGGGAGTAGGGGAGGGCCTGCCTAGCCGCATCGGGGAACGCTGGGGCTAAGTGACTAGTTCTGCAATAGGACGGCAAGCAGTGCACTCACTTGGCGGTTGTGGTGGTTGAGGAGAGAAGGGTAAGGGGGGGCGGTTCGCATTTCGCGGCTGTCAACAACCAAGCCATTTCGAAATAGCTGCAAAACTGGCTGCATGTAACATGTCGAGGACCGAATTACAGGGTCGGGACGAATGACTTCTGTGGATTGCTAGTTGTACGGGTTGAATGGATGAGATGATAGTTAACGACGGAGTGTTTTCGGCAAATCCCGGCTGCTAACTTGCCAAACTGCCTCTTGCCTCCTGCTACCACTTTGCTCGTGTTCCGCTGTCATGATGAGTCCCTCCGTCCCTTGCGCTCTCGTTCCAGCTGACTCTAGTCAATGCACGCCTCTCCTAGCAAACGTCGCATTGAGACGGATGTAATGAAGATGTCTGCTACTTCAGCTCTCGTGCTGTTGTGCTGCTCGCTCATGCTTCCTCAGGCTCATGTCGGACTACGAGGTTTCCCTCGTCAACGATAGCATGCAGGAGTTTTACGTCCGCTTCTACGGTCCGGCCGAAAGTAAGCCGCTCCCCCCCCCATCGACCCCGCTACCAATTCACATCCCTCCCCGCGATAAGCTCCGTTTGCCGGTGGCGTGTGGAAGATCCACGTTGAGCTGCCTGACCAGTATCCGTTCAAATCCCCAAGTATCGGCTTCATGAACAAGATATTCCATCCGAACATCGACGAACTGTAGGTCTGCTGCTGTCCCGCCTGGATGGCACTCACCTATGCGGGTAGAAGTGGTTCAGTGTGCCTCGATGTCATCAATCAGACCTGGTCGCCCATGTTCGGTCAGAGCAAGCGCCTCGTCCCCTCGTTGCCCCTATACTGACTGCTGTAGACATGATTAATATTTTCGAGGTATTTCTCCCCCAGCTGTTGCGCTACCCAAACCCGGCGACCCATTGAACGGCGAGGCTGCGGCGCTTTTAATGCGCCACCCAAAGGAGTATGACGCGAAAGTCAAGGG